>JBBJLR010151175.1:0-15280 GCA_037577145.1 Brachypetersius gabonensis
ATTACTGAAAATTGATTAGTAATGACTTACACTACTGCGTTACAGCAAAAAGTAATACGTTACTGTAATACATTACTATATAGTGAAAGAGTGCATATTTCGGACACACCTCACATTACTTTTGTTTTGTGAAAGTCAAAAAATAGAGAACACCATGCACAAATGTGAGTATTCTTTTGTTGTTCAAGTTAATCATAACGTTGTGGTAATTAAGTCCAGTGGAATCAATGGTGTGACTTCTTTTGTCTTTAAATCACATATTGTTTTAATGATCTCAGGCTTAGCGTGGCAAATTTACCTCAGTGTAGCTACGCTGACGTTCGGCATGAGCTAAAGTTTGCTAAATTTGTCCAACTTTCCCCTCAAGTAATTTCAAGGTTACTATCAATGTTACACCAAGCTAATTGCAAACATCTTCGTCAGACCTAACTATTAAGCCCATATTTTGAATCAGGCTAAGGCTCAACTCAAAAGTTACAGATCTCAGTCGACCTCACTGCACATAAACGCTAGCTATGGTATGTTTGTTTATGTGTTAGCTTCACTTTTGTGAAATGTGAATACACCAATTTGTCCTTTTCTCTTTGAAATAGTGGCGTGGGAAATTCCTATGGGCTAGCCTTAGGAACCATTACAGATCTGACAGGTCCCTCCTTACTAATGGTGATGTTGTTTTATTAATTAAGGGTCAGACGAGGAGGTGGAGCAGCTGGTGAGGCTAAGAGCCTCTAAGTCTGCACTCTTCTCTGGGAGGCGACGCTACTGACAAGTTGTCTTAAATGAGTGTTGCGCAAGCTCACACTTCACATAAACAGTGCAAAGTTCAGTTAATAGAGAATTAAATTAATAATTTCACATTTATAGCTCACCATTTCAATTAACTAGTTCATGTTCATTTTGCATCACCGTTTTTGCATTGCACTTTTCAAACAAATCAGAAATTGCTAAAAAGTTCAGTCACACCTAACGTGTATAATTTAACAGTGTTGTTTATGTAAATTAATAATAAAATACACAGCTAAAATAGCAACACCACTGTCTAGAAATTCATCCCGGATTAGTACATACTGGTTGGCTGCAAAAAATACTTATTTAATACTTTTAAAAAGCATTTTTTTCACCCTAAAAATATGTATTGATCCGGGATTACTTTCTAGACAGTGTTGTTGCTATTTTGGCTGTTACACTATCTCTTTATCGGCAGGAGGGGACCACTACAGCGTGGCTGCAGTGCCTTCCCCTGAGCCTACAGCTGAGTTGGAAGAAGATAAGAGGGCAGGAGAAAGAAGAGAGGCTACAAAGAGGAAGGCTGACCCCGTTCTGGACTTTCTTGAGAGGGACAAGAAAGATGCGGAGCATGAGGACAGGCTTCTTGCAATTTTAGAAACAATAGCAAAGAAACTGTAATAACAATAATAATAATAATATTTAAATAAAGCATTTTTGTTGTATTCTTAGTCATTTGTTAAATTAAGTTAATGTTGAATCACATGTGGGTGGAAGGGTTGACCTGTCCAGACCTATGTGTTTTTAATAAGTAAAATCTCACTGGGGCTAATATGCACAGCACTGTGTGTCAAGTCGATCTGGGATCATGTTGTTAGCCTTGTTGCTCCAATTCTGAAATAAGACATTTTAGCAGAACTGTTGCTTTAATGGTGCATAAACAAGTGTAGAACAGAATAGAGGAAAAAGGGGGTAGTGAACACTAGATAAAATATGTAACAGGGGAAAAGCTGCAGCTCAATTAATTAATGTACAAATTTTATTATTATTATTGTTATTATTATTATTATTTACGTATAATCATGTTGCTCAAGAGCAACCTGCACTGAATGAAACGGCCAGCTCCCTTCTCACTTGCTCCCTACTAAGATCCAGCTGCACTGGCTGAAGCTGATTATGGTTGTCATTATCATTTAGGCTATCAAATATAATCTATTACTACATATACTGTTAAAAAGGAAAAAGGAAAAAAAGGAAAAGTTTGGTGACACCCCTCACTGCAGATCTCTGTTCAAGACAGGCAAGATATAAAAATCTTTACCACTCATTAGGAAAACAATTGCTTTGTTGCCCTAATTTTATTGTGTATGTATTTGCTTTAGTAGCTAATCTAAATTGGAAAATGACATTTTCATGGTGTTTACAGTGTAAGCCAAATGTGTTCTTGGTAGATAAATAGAAATAAAATAATAAACCCATCTAATGTTTCATTTTCTTGTCAGATGTGATAACATCCCCCTTAAACCCACCTCTGTCTCCACCTTGCGGATTGGTTAACAAACCTTTTTGTTTGTGAACTGTTCTGTATAGATCTTTACACAGCTACATTAATTAATAATATTAATTAACTAGTCGAACTTAGGAGAAGAGTAAGTGTCGACAATCTCTCTAAAGTTTTCAAGCTGGAAATGTTCTACAGTAAGTAGGACGCTAACATTAGCTGCTAGGTGTTATCACAATATTTACCATTGGCATTTAGTTAAAATACGTCTCAGACACCTCGCCCTGATGGCATTACGTTGTCTTCTCTGTCTCAGCAGCAGTATCTTCACAAGAATTATCCAAATTAATGCTCTAGTTAGATCCATCTCTTTGTAAATAGTAATCTCGGATATCTATTGAAAAACCAGTAGAGAAAAAATTGCACGCGAGATAGCCATGCAAGCATTTTATTTTATATATATTTTTGTGTATGGGCAGGTGTAGCTTGTATAGCCACAAATAATGTGTATTTAAAATGTACATTGTTAGCATAATAAATGCTGCAATCCCCATCAGGTTAATAGCTATTCCAGTGCTGCAGAAAAAAATAGATACGCACAGATTTTAAACGTTGCCATTTATTATAGTTAACACAAGCAGAGATCAATGTATTGAATGGGGTAGAAATATTAATTTGGTTCTAAAAAATGCGTATCATCCTGAATGCAGCATAGCCGTGTCATAGAGGTCCACGTGGAAAGACGAGGCGTGTGTTTATGCCAAGATCCGGCGCGCTATTTAAGCAACAGTTAGTAAAAACGTAACATCCCGAGTGTCCGAAATTAACTAAACGTCACCTCCCCTTCTTCGTTAGTTAGTCATCTATATAGCAAACACTATGTAGTAAACGAGTGAACGAGTGAACAAGGGCACTTTTCGGACACAGCTCAAGACAATACTTTAAACAGGAGACTACACATTTCAGTGATTTCTGACTGAATGATCATAATGAGAACGATCAGCCTGTACTGATTTCTACACTATATGCACAAAAGTATTGAGACACCTGACAATTACACCAACAGAGACTTCAATGACATTGCTTTCAAATTCATATTTGTTAATATGGAGTCAGTCCACCCTTTGCTACTATAACAGCTTCCACTCTTTATAGAAAGCTTTTTCTGTGGGAAAAGTTATGTCCATTCATCATGTAGAGCATTATGTGTCCACAAAGTTGGTTCCTTGTTTTTATATGGTCTAAATTGCCCTTCACTGGAAGTAAGGGGCCTAGTTGAAATGGATGTGTCCCAGCACTTTTGTCAAAATAAGTGGATGAGAGGATGGAACTGCATGGGAGAAGAGAAGAGAAAGGACTAGTAGGAGATTTATGGTTGTGGTGAGGGAGGACAGGCAGGCAGTTGGTGTGAGAGAGGAAAATGAAGAGGGTGGAAGGAAACAAGAGACGTTTGATCCACTGTGGCGACCCCTAATCAGGATCAGCCGAAAGTGGAGGAGATGCTTTTAGTCTGGAGACACAGTTTACCCTTACACAGTGCTCTGATTCGAAGTTTCATCATCTGTGAAGTTAAAAGCCTGACTCACTCTAACCTCTACAATACACATTTGTGTGAGTGAAAATGTTCCAGTGCTCTGAGACACACACACACACACACACACACACACACACACACACACACACACACACACACACACACACCTTTTAATGGAAAAGGACACACTGCACTCATCAGTATTACAATAAACATGGATTTCCACTGTCTACGCAGTCTACCACTGTACGGCTGAGGCAGGATCCACTCAAGCAGGGCAGTCTCAGTGAGTGTGTGTGAGATAGTGGGAAGAGACATTGATGCAGTTTTTGTCATTTTGTCTCTCTGTAAACTACCACAATGGATTTGAAACAAATCCAGATGTAAAGGTGAAAGTATGTTTTAAGCTTTCAGAAATTACATCCATTTTTCTCCCTTCACTTTCAGAGACTCAAAAGTAATTCAAGTAGATTTTATTGTCATTTTTACCATTTAGTAAAAATGAAACGTTCCTCCAGGACCATGGTGGAACACAAGAGCAGAACCGAACAGAACACAAGTGTAAAACAGGACAGAGCAAGAGCAACTATACCCCTAAACGAGACGAGGACAAGACAATGTATAGTGCAAATGACAATGGCTACATTGAAGACAGTGTTTGACCAGTGCTGCAGTTTAGCAGCAGAGATGTGCAAGAGTGCAAATGTTGAAGAGAATGCAGGACATCAATAAATAAATATGTGCAATTTAAAACGGCAATAAATATGACTGTGCTCTGGACAAAGTAATATATTTAAATATATAAAGTGAAGCCAGAAAGTATTCATATCCAGGTGAACAGGTACCCAAGCACGAGGCTCTTCTCCGGGAGGAAGGCCTCATGCTTGGATTCATGCACCTTTTGCCATCCTTTTCAACAGTCGGCTAATTAATCACCGTGCCGCAGCCGAAGCAGAGACCTGTACCAGAGACAGTACAACAGATACTACTGCACAATGCTGGGTTCCGCGAAGGCAGACCTAGGAAGATGTCACTTCTCCATGTGAGGCACACAAAAGCCCGCTTGGCCTTTGCACATGCTCACCTGGAGAAGGAAGAAGACTTCTGGCCTACAGTTCTATTGTCGGATGAAACCAAAACTGAACTATTTGGCTACAATGACGTATCATTGTGATGTTTTGTGGAGTGGCATGGCCTCCAGCAGTATTTTCACAATTTCAAACTGTAAAAAATGGTTTGATCTCCGTGTTTATGTTTGAGACAGTAATTTATATAAAACAAGAGAAAGCCTGTTATAGAATATAAACGCAACACTTTTGTTTTTGCTCCCATTTTTTTTGTTTACTGATATGATTGCAAAAGAGGAACTGTTAACAGTACTGGCCAAGAAAGAACACACGCGAGGAGAGGACATACTTCAGTCCTTCAAAAACTTTATTAAGAAAACCAGCTTCCAGTGTGCTCATTAGTGTCCATCATCATGGATGAAGCACCTGCAATAGTTGGCCACTCAGAATTATTTATTTATTTATTGCGAAGTGCAGGGAAGACGATGCTTTCCTGGACTTTCTGAACTACCACTGCATAATACACCAACTAGCGTTATGCACAAAATTGCTCAACATGAAAGAGATAATGGATGTGGCAACAAAGATCACTTGTTCTATTCGCGCCAGATCTCTTCAAAGACGCCGACTGTGAGCACTCTGAAGTAAGATGGCTTAGTCGAGGGACATTCTTGCAAAGATTTCGAAAGCTCTGTCCAGAGATTAAGGAGTTTTTCTGTGTAGCTAAACATGCAGAATACAACCAACTAAATGACCATCAATGGCTGCTAGACTTGGCATTTTTAACCGATCTGACCAACATGTTGAATGACCTTAATCTAGATCTGCAAGGAAAAGACAAAACAATGATCAGCTATAGCTACGGTCAGCTCCGTTACTGCTTTAAAAACGAAAAATGCGATATTTCTCTTTAAAGCTCCAGCGCCATGATTTGGCAAACTTCCAGAACCTTGCTTCAGAGCTTGAGACAATGCTTGACAATGCACGCTACACAAAGCAGATTTACAACTGTCTGTCAGAGTTTGACAGAAACTTTCAAGACTTTGCTTTACTCGAGCCAGTTCATGTGCTACCGTTTTCAGAAAGATCAAAAACGGAAACACTATTTCACCTGAACCCTACTGGGGTGGAGCATGAGATTTTGACACTACAAGCCCACATTCAGCTGAAGTCCAGAGCCAATGGACAGTTCTGGAACTTACTCACAGAGGAAAAGTACCCCAACATGAGGAAAAGTGAGGACTGGGGAGGAAAGTCTCTCCTCCTCAAGGAGTTCATAAGCGCAGCTGCTGCCACAAACCCTGATTTCACCGTATACTCTCAGAATGTGAGGAAGCATGGAAAAAAAACATTAACAGGCGTAGAAAAGCTTTAATTTATGCACAGCTGGATTCTTTATGTATTATTATTTTCTGTTCTACTCTGCACTGGGATGCGTGTGTTTTTGTGGATTTAGAAGGCTCGTGAATTTCTTTTTTATTGTCAGAGAAATGACAGCAATTGGCCAAATGCTGGTTTGGGCACAAGACATGACAGGTAACTAAAAGTTCACAGTAAACCTTTGCATACACCTTTTACATAAACTTCACAGAAGGTTATACTCTGTGTGTTTTACGCTGCATGAATTTGTGTGTATAGCTGTGGAGCTCAGAAAAGAAGGATGGGGGAGTTCAGTCACCTCACACTGGTTCTGCCACCCAGTGACTCAGTCAAAGACTGCCTCAACCTCTTTTTCAATGTAAGCAGAGTGGAATTTTGTGATGTTTTATTAATAACAATAAATATATTCTCTTCTCCACACACAATTATCTTTACATACTATACTGTATTGAGGATGAGGAAGAAATTGAGTGCAGGTGTGAGATCTGTATGTATAACTCTGCCAGCTGTAGTTGGGTGTTCCACACACTGCCCAGGAAAGCTCTGAGACGTGCTTGGGAAGGATTAACAGAGGTGGGAAGAGACCACTCATCATATCATGTGCCATCACAGCAAAGTCCTCCACTTCCGGAGACAAACGCTGTTTCATTAGCTTCCTCTAAATCATTGGCATTGCACTTTTTGTGCCAATGTTGGACAACACAGCAGGTGCAACATTGTTTGTATCTGCGTGCAGTCACATCGGTCCGAGCCGTTAGAAAAGCCCAATTTTTTCATATTTGCACATCATCTACCAACACCAGTGCCTTCCATGTCAGTCTTCCATGGTAGACATGCAAGACAACACTGACCCGAGGTCACCTTTTTGTGGTTTTAATTACCTTTAACAGTCATATTTCAATTTGTCAGTTAGAATCTTTGTCAATTCAAATTAATTTACTAGACAAATGACCCCTATGGGGTGGTGTGCGGTCACAGACATATACACCTATATAGAATGGTTTCAGTAAAAATAATGAATTAAAAACAGGCTGTTCTCACATTTAAATGTCCATATTTGGAAGGGTGTTTTTTTTTTATTTTTACTGTATTTACACACTACATCAAACCACACAAAAGCAATTATATGTAATTTCAGAATGTGGGGTAATCCATGTGGAATATATATATGTAGGATGTGTAAGCACTTATACGGAAACAGATATTTTTTTTTTTGAGGTTCACTTCTCGTGTCGTACAGTTGTCCTCAAGAGGCCACAGAAGACACCCACTAGCGGGAGGCCACCCCCATTCAACCTCTTTTACTCAACCCCACTATTCTTAAAAAAAAAAGTCAGTGGGCCGACAAGGAGGGTTTGTAAAGGCTTGTTTTTGTCAAAACTGGGAAAAGGGGAATGTTCTGCCCTCAACTGGGTAAAGGAAACAGATGGACCACCCCTACAGACAGACCAACAACAAACACACAGGAGAGAAGCTTCATGCCGAAGAGCTGAAGACCATGAGCAGAGTTCATGAGCAGATTTTTACTAGCCCTCCCTAAGGTCCCCTCCCACTACTGTAGGTCGTCATCATTCAAACAGTATCTGGAGCCTGTCTTTCAGTCAATGGCTGACCTGCATAGAGTGCATCAGCGGGATGCTGAGGAGAGGATGCTGAGACCATTGTCAAGGCAAGTGTTTACACAGGAGTTTAATGGTCTGAACCTGGGGCTTTACCACCCCAAAAAAGACCAATGCAACACCTGCTGTGCATTCAAGGCTGGCAACCTGCAAGATGATGAGTGGCAGTACCACATTGTCAAGAAAGAAGAGGCCTGTGTAACAAAAAGACAGTGACAAGAGCAATGCCAGTGACAGGACGATGATTATCTGCATGGATCTACAAGCCCTCCTTCTCTGCCCCAGACCTAAAGCATCAGCACTTTACTAGAAGACAAAACTTTGTGTACACAACTTCACAACAGAACAAATAAAAACAAATTCTGAGATAATCTCTCAGCTTTGAATCAAAACTACAAACTGATGAGATAAACTAACCAGATGTGCAAATAAATGTGCAGTTATTAAAAATCACAATTTAATACATTTTCTTATCTTACTTTAAATTGCTGTGCAGAAAGAGTATATTGCTGAGACTCGGGTCTCAGGCTAGTGTGTCTTTCTTCTAAAGTGTGCTCACAGACCCTCTCTTCTAAAAGTCCTCTCCGATGGTGCACTGGAAGCAGGCACACTCAGAATGAACCAAGCAAGCTTTGACAGTGCAGGAAAGTGTTCTGTTTCACTCGTCCCCATCAGCTCTTCCAGACGTGAGACACACACACTGGCAACTTCCGAGAGTAAGGGTTCCAGGGTTGCAGCTTGGCAGTGTTCAATTAGCTTGATGGACTATGGCAGTGAAAAGGATGTGCTGAGAGAATTGTCAGACTCAAGGTCATTAGTGGCATCCTTGAACAATTTCAGGAACGCAGTCACTGTTTTCAAAGTGTCTGTTTTGATCTGTGTTGGTTGTTGCCCATCAGTAAAGCAGAGATTTCCTCATACTCTTTCTGTATGGAATTTAGCATTTCATAACTGGAATTCCCTCAGGTCTCACTGGATTACTTGAGAATTTTTTTCAAGCTGCTCTGCAGACCTGAATGTTTGAAGTATTAGACCAATTGTTTTTACATTGTTCAGTAGTTCAGACAGCTCAGGGGTCTTTGCCAATACAGTGGGAGCAAATGCACTTGACAGCACAACGTTAAGCCACGCAGGGCCGCAACAATGTTTGCTCCACGGTCAGTGACAAACACAACGCAGCCGACTAGCAGCGATGAGTCTATTCCAAATCTACGGAGTTTTTGGAACAGCAGTCTCCGTATGTTTTCACCCGAGGAGCCGTAAACAGCACACTCGAGACCAGCCTGAAGTCATCATTCATGTAGTGGATAGTGCTGGAGATGAATGATGTTTTATGGTAATCTTCCATTCATTTATCAGCTGTAATAGCACATGCTTATTTTTCAATAATAGGTTTTATCTCCGCTGACACGAAGGCTTGAACCTCTCAACATTCCTCAGAACAGGTGTTGGGTAAAGCAATACGTCTTTAACTTAAACTTGCCGTATTCAGCGGCAATGTTAACAACATGCTGAAGTACGTCAGCAAAGTTGTTCCTGGCAACAAAATCATAAGTGGGAAATGCAGAGCTGGTGTTTGGGCTTTAGAGGCCTCCAGTCAAAACATACAGTAGACGGCCTGAGGGAGGCTTTGGAGGAGATGATTGAGGACAGTGTATGACTGCCATTACCACAGATAATGCCTCAGATAGCAAGAGGGCATTTCAGATGGCTTTCACATGGATCCCTTGCTTTGGTCACAACCTCCACTTGGCAATTAACAAAGGCCTGGTGATTGAACGTGTCTCTGCAGCATTAAGCAGGCTAAGAATAACTGTTGATTTAGTTTTGATTCAAAGGGTTACAGTGTTAGAGGTGCTGCACGTCCTGAAAATGTCAAAATGGACAGTGGTGATATGTGCCTATATATTTGTGAAAAGTTTCACAAATCATGTTTTTTCAAACCACAATACCCATGTTGGGTTTATGAGTGTATTTTCATTGTTGGAATGTTATGATTGTACTGCTCCAGCCCACTTGACATCTAATTAGGCTGTATGTGGCCCCTGAACCAAAATGAGTTTGAAACCCCAGGTCTAAAATATCAAGAAATCTTAGATACCTCTTATATACCCAACCATAAAAATGGTCAAATTCTGCAGCAGGATGGTGCTCCATCGCATACTTCCATCTCTACATCAAAGTTTCTCAAGGCAAGGAAGATCAAGATGCTCCAGGATTGGCCAGCCCAGGCACCAGACATCATTGAGCATGTCTGGGGTAGGATGAAAGAGGAAGCATGGAAGACGAAACCAAAGAATCTTGATGAACTCTGCAAGGCATGCATCCATAAATTGTATGAATCCTTGCCAAACTGTATGGATGCAGTAATTCAAGCTCATGAAAGTCATACAAGATATTACATTTGCATCTCACAGCACCACTACTTAATTTGCTGATGTTATGTAACATATTTCTGTATTTTAAGTAAATTATTTGTTCAATTTTCACATTACTTTCTGTAGGCGACAAAACTTTTATCTTGCCAAAATTTGACCTTTCTCTCTTCATTAAATGATAAATCTTTTTTCATTGAAACAAATTTATTTTAGTGCATGATGTTTCTACAAAATGGATAAGCAAAAAGACTCTTGTCAGGGACTGTACCTTTCCCAAAGCTGAAAGCAGCGTTGACTTTTAAGCATGGCTCAGATTAAGTCTAAGCAGCAGGTTGGTTATAGTCAGTAGTAAAAAAAGTCTGGAAGCCTTCATAGTTTGCATACAAATATGTGGACTGAGTATGAGTACAGGGTGCCTTTTCACATTTTGTTTGTTTTAACTTTTGCATCTGCAGTAATGAAATACAGCAAAGAAATAACCGAGGAATCGATCAAACGTGTTTTAGAGCACCTGAAAAATGCACCAGTGTGAAAAGGAGTGGGAGAACATTGTTACGGTTCCCCCTGAATCCTCCATAAGGGCAGGTGTTAGGGCAGGCTTCCATCATAAGACCTTTATTGATACTAGTACACAAAACAAGACTAACAAGAGGGCTAGAACTAGCATCAATGTCCAGCTGAGAAGGAATTTACACGATAAACCCAAAAGAACAGTTGACAGACAACCCAGGTCAGTCATACTGAAACTACATATCACGCACAAAACCCCACAAACCAATCGCCACACACGAACACTAATCTCTAACTAAACACAGATGTGACACATAACAAAAGCCCCCCACCACTTCACAATAAAGGTACCCAACCACACACAAATAGCGGCCTCTAGCGGCCAGTGATGGGACGTGACAGACACAAGCAATACGTTTTTAAAGAACATTTTTAAAAATAAAAATTGCAACATAGTTGTGAGTTCTGAAGCACATTGTCTGCTACTCCTGCTAACTTTCTTTTTAATTTAATGCAACTTGCATTTAAATAAACTGAGTTTTACTTAAAAGCAGTATAAACAATGCTTTTAAGTAAAACATTAGTCTCCAGCTACCCTTTGAAAAAACACACTCCCTCACACCTGTACTCCCAGCACGCACAGAGAGAGAAAGATGAACAGGCAATTGTGGTAGAGTGAGGGGTAAGGAATGATACAGAAGTAAAGAACTGAAGAGAAAGAAGGAGGTAAGCAAAAGGATCAGGTCTTCATTGCATGTTGTCTCTGTTTTTTTTTAGCGTGACACTGTTTTCAGATGACTTTATACCCTGGATGTTCCATATAAAAATAGATAGGGAGTTCATATTTTAAGAGAAATTCTAAAAAAACAAGACAAATGTAAGTTAATACACAATTTGTAATACAGCTGCAAATAGATGTAGGAGTTAAAAGAGGATACACATGATTAAGTAAAGGAGAGTTTGTGTGTATGTGTAAAGAAATACGTTATGAAGTTTGTTCAACATTATGTTTTTACATTATGTACATAGTTTTATCTATGTGTATTTCTATTCATTTATTTGGGTGAACGTGGCACTTATCTCAGTAGTCTGTTGCACATGAGGCTGAGTAGCTGCTTGATTTCATCTGTGTCTGTAGTGCAGGTGAAGGCTGGGGTCTTCACAGCCCTGCTGTAGGTCTGGTTCTATTGTTACCTGCTGGGGTCAGGCACTAGATCCACTGGGCAGGTAGTTGGTGGTGGGTGCAGTTTGCTGGGCACTGGGCTGTTTGGAGATCTGTTGTGCTGGGGCTTACTTTATTTTTGGTGAAGGTTCTCAGTGTTCTTGCACAGGAGGACATGGTCATGGAGGTGGTGGATGCTGAGGATAGGGTGGTGTGTACCATTAAGGAACATCTGCAGGGTGGTAGTCTCTCTGGGGTAGGATGGTGGAGATGAGTTTTGAGGAGGGGAATGTTTGTGCCACTGTCTGTGCTACCCTCCTTACACATTTTGCAACTCTTTCCTGTTGTGTCCTCAAAATGTTAATGCCAGCATGGATGATAATATGGCTTGGTGCACTTGTGGTGGCTCATGTTAGAAGCTAGAGTCATCACTAGCTCTGGGACAACAAACTTCAGTGATTTTGGTTCCCGGGAAGAGCTCTTCTTCATTTAGGAATTCGCCATTTGAGTCTATTGTGTCTATCAAAATGAGTGTTTTCTAGGGCAGATTGGATAGGTTGTGTCCCAAAGTAGATTGCATGTTTCTGAGGTGTAACTTCTCTCCAAATACAGTGAGCTCTCTCCTTAAAGGCACTTCGTTCTGCTTGATATCTCTCTTCTCTGCTGTAGCAAGAGTTCTAAAAGGTTCAGCTGGGCTTTTAACTGCTGGGAGAAGGTTGGTGGTTGGGAGAGGAGAAGGTGCTTTAGGTCTACCAGCTCTGTCTCAGATAGAACAGTGTTCTCTCCTGTTTGTCCTGTGCTGGGCTGTTCTGGGATCTGAGGGGTGTGTCCCATCTCCTCTCCCCTCCCCTACAATGCAGGGTTCAACTGATGCTCCTGCACTCCTCTGTGACTCTCTTATTTCTTTAATTAAAGTTAAAGTCCTCCTGCACTGAGCTAGGACTGCCCACACCGTCCTAAAACATGATGGTTCCATAGTGTTACACATCGTCAGGAAGGTGCTCTTATCTTCCTTGCTCTCGATGAGTATCTGTGTCCACTATTCTTCTTATGTGGAGAATGTGGACTCTGCCACTTAAAACAACTGTGAAATTCCACATGAAAAATAATGTGTGAAAACTGTACTAAAATGTCAGCTGTCTCTCTGGTTATATGAGGACCACATAATAATACAGTAGTGTCAAATAACAGCAAAACAAATGATGCATATTAAACATATTTTAAAGTACACAAAAAATACTAATACCATAAAAAATACTAACACCATCTAAAGCCATAAATGTATAAGTGTATAAATGTCACTGTGATTTGCTACTTCAAATTACTTTCAAACTATAACTTCACTATACAAAAACAAAGCTGCAATTATTAACATCAGCTCACAGTCCTCTGGATGTGTGTATAAAGTCCATATGTTAATCTATTCGAATAGTATAAAATGCTGCAGCATCTCTACGCTATTTATACTTATAGCTTAGAGACTAGAGGCGGGACTTGATACAGCAACAGTGACACGATATTACCATGGTATGATGTTACTACCATAGTAGTAGCTTACTATGATTACTTTGATTCTTTATCTTATATTATTCTTTATATTATATACAGCAAGTATTGTCTTTTGTTTCTGTGACACACTGTGGTTTATTTCTCACATTTATTGTTGAAATGATTACGTGCTACAAAGAGAAACACACACAACTGAATTCATCTCCCATTTTCTCTCTGATGCAGGAGAAGAACGAGGTCACCTTGTGAATGTCAGAAGCAAAATTAAAATATTTTAAATACATTTTTGAAAATGTGTCAAATATTAAGTAAATATCTGTGTAAAATCATGTGAAAAGACTGAGATATTTCGATATTTTCCTGCAACTTCTAATGGACTCAGCCCAGAACTCTTCACCACTGCAGCAGAGCAGCCTTCAGCTCTCACAGCTAGTCCGAGTTTTACACGGAGATTAAAGAAAAACACAGAGCCTACACTTCACTACTGATACTGCTGTTTTATATACTGGTACTACACGAAATGCATTCAAAGAAATGTGGCTCCAGAAACATCAGTATTTTTTACAGTCAGTGTTGGAAGTTATCACTGGGAAAGTTTTAGCATAACTGGCTAACGTTACCTAACCTAGCTAACGACATATATGCAGAACCAGCAGCTAATTTAACTCTTTTAGGTCCGATAAAAGAAGTAAAGGTAGTTCTAAGAGAGACTCCTTTTTCGTTGTACTGGACTGTGTAGGAGGATCGTGTTCAGACTTACAGAAGCAGGGTGGTGTTTCTGTCACAGAGCCATTAACAGTAGTCTCTAGGAGCTGGCGCTCGTCCGTAATGTTTCCGTAAGGATGATAAGTTTGATTTTGGACGTTCACTAAACATTAGAAATACAAATCCATTACGTTCTTAAACCGTGTGACCTGATGACATCAAACCAACTGTACAGAGATTATTATCCTGCATTTATCACAAGGCTTGATTTTTCAAAAATGATCTTTCATACTATTTTAAATATTAAAAGTACTACAAAAATGCATATAAATCCATGTATATAAATAGAGACCATTGTCCTACATATGTAAATGTTATTAAAATTACTTTTATTCATTTAGCACATTTTCTTATTTTCACAGAATTACTTTCTAATTAAGATATTTTTTCTCAGAAATTACCTGACCTCATGATGACTGAGACTATTCATCTTCACAAGTATTTTTTATTCTGCATGTAATTTGTTTACAATCCACAAAGATTGTTTTATTAGTATATGCATTTAAAATAATAAAGATTGTTCTGCTCTTTAACTCCAGTGTCCTTCTGTGTGCAGCTGATGAAGTGAATATCAGTTTAAATTCATGTTTTCATTAAAAGTTCCGGGCAGTTCCTTTTTCCAAGTCTTCTATTGCACACACCAACTCCATAATTTGCCTCTCCATGGCCATAGGAAACAATAGAATAGCGCCAAATTGACATTACGGAGGCACTATAGGTACACGGTAAGCCACCATTTTAGTTCTCCTTATTTAAAATGTTTTGTTGCCGGTTTTTTTTTTTATTACAGGTGAATTGCATTTGCACAAGGAATAAAATACATTTCATCTCGTTCATCTTACTTTCGTGTAATTACGATGTTAGGAATAAACCTCGTAATTACGAGGTATAATGTAAATATCAACAGGTTCTAAGCAAGTTACAGTATGAAACAGTTGGCAGTGATGGCTCTGTCCAATTAGGATTTTGATTCTTAAGATATTTTTGATAGGAAACAAGACGGTGACATTTTCAAATGTGCTTTACAAATTGAAGACTCATGTTTCGTCATATATTTGTGTGTGTGTGTGTGTGTGTGTGTGTGTGTGTGTGTGTGTGTGTGTGTGTGTGTGTGTGTGAGAGAGAGAGA
>JBBJLR010151184.1:0-15280 GCA_037577145.1 Brachypetersius gabonensis
AGTTTCACCTTTTGAATGGAATTACTGAAATAAATCAACTTTGTCATGATATTCTAATTTTATGACCAGTACCTGTAACTTCTACTAAAACACTGTATTCATTCAGACTGTTGCTATTGTCAATCGCATTAAATGTTGTCTTGTCCAGTTGTTTTGCTGCTCATGTTTTTTTGCTGACTTTTGTTCTGTCTGCACTTGTTTCTGTTTCCAACCCTGATAGTTGAGACACGTTGTTTAGTTTCACTGTATATTGTGACAATAAAACCTTTTTGACTTGTGCTTGTGCTGCGATGTGTTCACGTGTGTCAAAAACGGCCACTTATGATTTTTGAGTCTCCCTCTGCACTGTCCATCATTGAAAAGAGTCATCTGGGTGATGAGGCATTTTCAGTACTGCACTGACATGGAAGCAACACAGTGTGTGTGAAGCATCTATGAGCATGTTACATGCAGTAAGACTGTATTGGAGTCCATTTTGAGTCTGCGTTTCTCTGGTGGGTCAAATGTTTTTCACAATTGCAACAGTATTAACTTCCCATAGTCATAATCCCAACAAAGAAAGTTTTAGGTGTGTTACAAAAAGGAATGGTAATCTAAGCCTTACTGCCACAAGGATATTAGAATGGCATTTTTATAATCATATGGACAATGTGCTGCTCCATGCTGGTTTAATGGAAATCTTTCCTGAACATATTCCATATGCAGCCTGTGTGCTTTGTAAAGTGCTTCTGTAAATGAATGGTTACTTGCTATTTATGAATTAATGGGATTAATGTGTATGCAGCATTCATTTCCCACAGCAGGAATCTCTCTAAATCAGCCATGTCCAGTCTCGTGCCCAAAGTGCCGACGAGCCGTTTTTTTGTTCAGATAACTGCTCAGTCTTAAAACAACTGATCAGGTGCGCTCTTCCTTGTTGAAAGATGAAAACCTGCAGCACTTTTGCAGACATTAGACCACCCTGCTCTGAAGAATCTACAGAAGACAGTATAACCCTGTAACGGATATCATTTTTATTGATGGTGCGGTGGGCCATAGTTCCCACACCAAGAAAGCTAAGTACTCCTGTCCATAGATATCTGTCATTGTTAGGGAACTCTTTTTTCCATATTTAATCAGTATAGTACTTTACTGAATGGTCCTAAGAATCCCATGGTTTGAGAATTACTGCACCAAGCAATATTTCATTAAACTTTTAGAATCGCCACCCCCCCCTTTTGTTTAGTATTGACTCTTTCTTCCCCCCCTTTTGTTTAGTTTCTCACTTCTGCTGTTACACTGAACTTGCCAGCTTGTCATCTCCAACGCAGCACATTCTAATATATTGTATGTTCATCAAAAATATGACTCCATTGCCCTGATAACGCTGAGCTGCAGCACTTTGAATTAAATAAAGCCAAGGCACAAAGAAGACTTTAGAGACAGACAGCCTTCCACAGTGTGTGCTTTTATTCCACTGTAACAATCACATGGTGTGAGGTGTACACTCAGGCAACCCTAAAGCCCCGGTCAGGAATCCCAAATGGCAGAATGAAACCACAGGGAACGCAGCTTAAAAATAAATAATAAAAAAAAGGAGATGTAATTAGTAAACCTCGCTTGACATTTGCAATATTGGCCTTCGCAACACTGAGCACACCGAAGGTTAATGATATGCAAATTAGATTCTAACCCATCATTAAACGTATCGTGTTGTGAGCATCCTGAACAACCTCAGATGTTCCAGATGGGTTTCTGAGAGTGCTTGGATGAATAAAAGCATTCACAGGATCAAACACATTAATCATTTTGTGTAAGCCCATCTTGCATTCATGGTTCACCAACTTCATCGACATTTTTATATACAATCAAACCACAATAGACAGAAATATCATGAATATATTATATTCGTCCACCTCCCCTCCCCTCCCACCCACCAAATCCCCCTCATTTTGAGCCACTCTAGGATCCACTACAGTGTACAATGCATCTGAATGGGCAGCCAAGGCCCAGTTTTGGCAACTGCATAAAGCAAAGCAAACTACGTCTAATAAAGCCTAACCTTACTGCATGTCGACACCTTGCCTATATGCCTTTTACTGAACTACTGATTTAGATTCTGTTTCAGGTTCATAGTATAAAAAGAACTCAGAATATAGCATTGAATGTCCCATCACTCAATGGCGAACATGTGCAATAAGCTTTAAGTGATATTCTTTGGACTTCCTTATGTTCTCTGTGGTTCAACGTCTAATACACAGCATATTAAAAGTTGCCACATCACTAAAAACAGATTTCACTGGTCAGCTAATGTGGCAGGGCTACACTCAGACAGAAGAAAGTCAGCTCTAAGTGAAGAAATTCAGTTAGCAGGCTGATGTGATGCAGTTATTGCAAATTCAGGTGAAGATCCATTATGAAATGTCGGATTTCAGAAATGCACTTCCATTAGAAAGTTCCACTGATTGCCTGATCAGAACCATCCTTAAAAAGCAGGACTGTTGGTCTTTGTTTTTGTCGTTTATGCAGACAAACGTGCATATTCCAAAAACAATAAACTCTGTTCTAAAAATATATATATATATTTATATATTTCAGTCGTAGCAACCGTGTGGCAACAAGTGAGTTGCAATAAATGTCTGTGGCCACAGCTTCTCTTAGCTTCCTGGGCGTGGCTGCGGCAGTGGCAGTGACTGGGGCTGGTTGCTGTGTGTGTCCGGATGGTTGCCCGGTTTGTCCTGTTTAGTGGGCCGGTGCATAATGGCTGCCGCAGCGAGGACAGCACCACCTGCAGTGTGTGAAGTGTTGTGCGTGGAAGCATTCACTGCGGCGTCCACCCTGCCCTCCAGCTTCACTAATCGGTTCAGAATGTCGTCCAGCAGCACAGCGATGGTCCTTCTCAGATCAGCTGAGGGAAAGTGGGACATTTAAATAGAATTACGTTATTAAACATATACATTTATCAAAGCCACCAACACCGTCAGACAAGATGCACCTCATTTCGTGAAAGAAGTTCATTTGCTACCCTTGAAAAAATAAAGGTGAACCACAGTAAAAACGGACTAAATTTAGAAAGATTTTGTAGATGGAAAATTGACATGAATTGCTTATAAAATGCTATGAATTCAATCCTTAAAACTCTTTTGTTGAAAATTGTTCTTCCCGCCTCTTTCATAAACTACTTTTGTTGAATCTCTCTAGAAAGCTTGCTTCTGTCTGGTTGGACCACCTTGTGATGAATTCTGTGATAAGCAGCAGCTAGAAAGTGCTAGACTACTCACAGCTGCTGGGTTCACACATTGAAACTTGACAGAACAAACAGACAATTTCTGGTCTTGCGCAGCCTGACAAGCAGGTTCACCGCATTGTTGAAATTACACTGTTAAAACAAACTAAACGGCCATGTATGTGCCTGGAGGTGCCCTGAATGTAAACTGTGCTTTAACTTCAGAATTAGAATGCACTGACATGGAAAGAAATGACAAGGAATTGCACCGTAACACTTCAATATAGGTCATGGGCTGGCATACATTTACACTAGCATTATGTGAACACACTAAAAGCAAGGACTGCATGAAGAGTCTTATCTTTTGATGATTGTATGCACAGCCTATACATTGCCTTCAGAAATTCTACTGCATACATTGTTCCACTGTACTTTGCAGTTAAAAAAAACTGTAAAACTGTAAGTTCCTGAAAATGTTTTGTTGACAGTAGCGCCGGCTCAAACAGTATTTTATACATAAGTACATTACCCACACTCGTTTCAAAAATAAACTATTTTTTATAATTATAAAATGTAAATATTAAATGCTTTAATTGCTACAGTTTTAAATATAACAATGCATGAAAAGTCAGGTTGCAGCTGCTGTATGCTGTAAAAGAAGCTGCAATTGTAGATTAAACTGCACTTTCATCAGCCACTTTTAAAATAGTGCAACACTAATAAAATAGAATTGTTTGATTTATAATCATAAGGATTTTGTGTTCTGTAGTTTGTTTGCTCTTAGGTGGAGTAATGTGGACACCTAAACTCTTTCTTCGAACTAGAAAAGCAATGTGAAACCATAGTTACTTTTGAAATGGCATGAAAATGAAGGAGATTCAATTCATTAAAACAAACTAATCGATACTAATGCCTATGCAGAAAGTGCCTCTCAACATTTTATACTTTGTCTCAAGTTTTAGCACATAATAAAGTCAGATTTTGTCTTAAGTCATCACATTTGTGACTCAAGTCTGACTCACAAACAGGTCTACACAGACTTCTTGTGGTTTTTGATTTATATGTTTAAAAGGTATAGACATAATCACAGGTTCTGAAACACTATAAGCAGGACTGTTTGACATGGTTTGAGGCAAGTGTGTTTACTTCTCTACTGAGTTAGTCGCTTGAGCTCTAGTACAATATTAAAGAAGCAAACTTTAGACACCACATGGAAGTGACAGTGTAGACCTTCATTTTTACTTCTGTACAGGCAATGTTTATAGCCCTTCCTTTTAGCAGTTTATTGTAACTTACCATATCCAGCCATGGAGGGGCCCTGAGGCCTTGAGAGGTCATGGTTTTCTTCACTGAGCGCTTTGACATAGCGGCGGCTGAGCTCCAGGATCTGTTGTCGCAGCTCGGTGCTACTCTGGCGGCGCGGCTGCGTAACGGTGTAGTGAAGCAGGAGCAGGCACCAAGCCAAGCCAAAGAGCAGCAGCAAGACACTCAGTTTGTGAGACATGCTTCTGCGCAGCAGACAGGCCAGCATCCCTGAAGGACAGCCCTGCTGATGACCCAAAGCCACCAGAGCCAGCACAATGGGCTGAGGGGCAAGTAGGATGATATAGACAAGCTGGCGATGGGTGGGTCAAGCTTGAATTCAACAATGGAAAGATTTAAGAGGGGGCATGGGGGGGGTGGGGGGTGGGGGGGTATTGGGGTGGGACTTCAGGTGGTGAAAAAGGAGAGGGTTGAGGAGAAGTGGGAAGAGTGTTGCAGGTTACCACATGATGCAATGATATGAAGTATTACAAGTGCTTAGGAGTGCTAGATGTTTTATGGTGTCTGGTGTGAGACTATATAAGAGTCAGAGCTGGAGGAGTTTGAACAGCAGCCAACCTCCGATCAGCTGATCAGTCTTAAGATCTCATTCTCGGCCTGGTCCATTCAGTAAGTTGCCTACAAAGTAAACATACAAACAAAACAAAAAAACATTTGGCATTAGTATTCACACTGATTTCTTAACTGATGTCCATCAAACTGAAAGTAACAATGTACTCTAACTAGACAAAACAAAATAAAAACACCACATAGTAAGATACAAAACTGTCCCATCTTTTACATAATAGTGTCAGAATGTACATACTCTATGCAGTTTAAGGCAAGAGTGTGATGGATTAGTGTGTGTATTTTACACATGGATTAAGTGGTACCTATAAGCTTCCTTTGTTTGCTATACTAGCTACATTAGGCTTGTAGTTTTAGTGCAAAACTACAAGAGCCAATTTTAATTAAACACACTGGTGATCATCACAAATTTTTTGGCCTAACTAGCCCTTTGCATTTTTATACAAACATTGCTGACTATTGTACATTCAAACACCTTTATACCGTTTCATCCCTATGGCATCAACCTGGTGTTGTCACCCAGCCGTAAATCACTGAATGACAGTGTTACTGAATAACATTAATTATACATGAGAAAGAAATATGACCACATTCACTCTGTTTGACCCCACAGTGTACTCATTGATACAATCTCACCAGAAAACAAGGGGCATGAATTCGCCAGGCAAGTCAAATGTTGGGTTTTGTCACAGATTTCTGCAAAAATCCAAGCAAAGAGTCACAATTTCATTCTAGAATTAAGATGACTCATTATAATAAGCTTGTGGTACCCAACCCTGAATAAATGATTAGGCCTGTCATCATGCAACCAAAGAAACCTGTTTACTGGATTTGATTACAGAACCGGAGCTGGAAAGAAGGCCATAGTACAGCACTCTTTATTAAGAGAAACTAGCATTTCCTTCATTTCTTCCAAGCATACAATTTTACAATGAATAGGCACATCCCATAGTTCCATTTGCGGTTTAGATGAGCATTTCAGCACATAACATGGCGACTAAGGGAAATGTAGAACTGCATGGCTCTGAGGAGTTATCTAGGTCTGTATTTATATCTGTTGTTCAGATCTGTCAGTCCTGAAGTTATCTAGATCTCTAAGCCTTTTCAGTTCATCACTGATATGGTGAAACAACAGATCTCTGAAAACCGTTATCATGCCTTTTCATTTCGCTGATATGTTTACTGGGAGTGGAAAAGGTGAGTTAACATGTCCAAGTTATTCTTTAACTCAAGAGTCCCTCAGCTGACAAACACAATTGCTTTGACCCTTGAAGCGAGAGGTCTACCTAATGTACTGGGGCAGCTAGAGGCCTGGTGGTAAGAGAGTTGCCTCTGCAATCATAGTGTTGTGGGTTCGATTCCCAGGACTGCCAGTGGCACCACTGAGGTACCCTTGAGGAAGGTACCGTCGCCACACACTGCTCCCCTACAGGAATTTCACTTAGTGAATGGGTTAAAGGTAGAGAAGAATGTGTGCCGTGTTAATGTGTGACAAATTTTGATTTGACAGCTATAACAAATCCGTTTCTCTTCTCAGACTGCAAAAAATAAATCACAAGATATACTTCACAGTTTATACCTCCAGGTTTTAAATGTGCACAGCAGCCCATTATACTAAAGAAGGTGGAGAGAAAGGTGAAGAGGGTGGTGACCTGGTTAACAGGCTCTCTGACTGAATGTAAACAAAATCTTATAAATCTGATGCTAACCAGCAGGCTAACCAGCCAGCTGCTTGAAATACAGTGGAGTCATGCTTTCTGTGGCTTACAGGGATGTAAACAACGGCATAAAACGGCACTGTTAAACATTTTAAACGAACATTATTTACCTGGACTGTGTTTAAGAAAGTGAATGCTGGTGCTGACATCTGCCACGGACTCCTGCTGCCTGTCACATCTTCACTTTAACAGTCACACGGCTCCTCCACCTGTCCTTACTTTCAATGAGGATCCTACTGAAACAAAAAACTTCTGGATGTTTTGGAAAAGCGACCCTGATATCCAGAAAGTCCCGGGGAAAAAAACAACAACTTTCGAAGCATGTGATCAAGAGAGCTCCTCCACCTTGGTTAACAGGAAGACCAAAACAGCAGCGCCGTCCTGCTTCAGGGACTTTTATGGATGTGGTGACCACCCAACGACTATGCCGCGTTCAATGCATCCTGTGCACACTGGTCCCATTTTACAAGTATAAAAGCTTCCGCTTTTGGTAGATTTTCCACAAGATATTGGAGTGTTTCTGTGGGGATTTGTGCCCACTTCCTCCCAAAGGTGTTGGATGGACAATTCTTTCACACCCAACTCATCCTACCATGTCTTTTCGGCCCATACTTGCGGCACAGTCGTTTTCCACAGAAAAAGGGCCTTCCCCAAACTGAAAGTTGGAGGCACGGCGTTCTCCAGAATATATTGGTATGCTGAAGCATTAAGGTTACCCTTCACTGGAAGAAAGGGGCCTAGCTCAAACCCTGAAAAACAGGAGCGTTCTAATACTTTTGTCCATATAGTGTACAGCTTTTACTGCAGTACAGCTTGTTGGGACGTTTTGTTGCAAGAGTCTACACTAAAATGTAATCTCACAAACCTTATGAGAGACTTTACTACACTCTCAGAAGAAATGTGATTAATTTGACTTTAGAAAATGAGGACGTGAAGCAAACTTAGACACAACATTTGCGTTTAAAGGAAGCACATTAATAGAGCTTGTATTTCAAGGACTAGAAAACGTTGTATGGCGTCGTGAACGCTACCCGGTTGTTACGTCACTCTTATTGACGTACGTAATGTTGCTTGCCATAATTTAAGAACTGAAAACTATCTGAACTGGCAAAATTATTTTACAATTACTAAAGTGCCTTTTGCCATTATGTAGCCTTTTTATTTCCCGGAATGGAATTTTAGTTTTTTA
Source organism: Brachypetersius gabonensis (assembly GCA_037577145.1). Lineage (NCBI taxonomy): Eukaryota > Metazoa > Chordata > Actinopteri > Characiformes > Alestidae > Brachypetersius > Brachypetersius gabonensis. The sequence goes on from JBBJLR010151184.1 coordinate 8,003, forward strand.
CGGTTCTCTTACAATTTTCAATGGAATAAAAATGTATAATAATAATAATAATAATAATAATAATAATAATAATAATAATAATAATAATACATGTTATTTATTAGCGCCTTTCACAACTCTCAAGGTCAATTCTGTAAGGAATATAAATTAAATAATAGATCAAATAAATTAAGAAGAGTTTATAATCCTTGTGTTATCATCAGATGTTCAGGGAGGGCGTTCCACGTTGGCGACCTTACACGCAGTTAGCTAAAGTAAACTCTCCACTATGTATATAGAGAGAGACTTTGAGACATCTCTCCATCTCTGTTGCTCTCTGTTGATTTTTTCCCCCAGTTCTTTACCGGAGACTCCAATGCGTGTTGCCTAGCAACGGTGAAGCTCCACTAACACACTGTGCTAGTTTAGCTGTGTCTCTTTAGCCTTAACTTCACCCACGAAGATGGAGAGAACAACCACTGGCAACTCAGCAATGGACGCGGTGAATGCCTATGTGGAATACAGAAGGTAGAGGCCAGTTTGACATAAATGTGGAGTCGTGAAAATGCTCTTACAGGCAGTTCTGATGCGCAAAGTTAACTAACATGCTAGCTAGCTGGTTCTAGATAGAGCGAGCTGATACTCAGTTGACAAAGTAATCGGGACACACCTGCTTTAGGGCTCACTTTAAATGCTTCAGCATACCAAGACCTTTCGGACAACGGCGTGCTTCCAACTTTGTGGACCCAGTTTGGGGAAGAACCTTTTCTTTTCCAGCATGACTGTGCTCCAGTGCACGAAGAAAGCTCCATAAAGTCATGGCTGGATGAGTTCGGTGTGAAAGATCTTGACTGGCCGCACAGAGCCCTGACCTAAACCCCATCCAACACCTTTCGGATGAACTGGAAGGGAGTATTGGAGCAAAGCCTTCGCGTCTAATATAAGTGCCTGACCTCATACATACTCTACAGAATGAATGGGAAATTTCCACAGAGATACTCCAAAACCGTGTGGAAAGCTTTCCGGGGAGAGTGCAGGCTGCAAAGGGGGACAGAGACTATATTATAGTTTATGTATTTGAACGCAATGTCATTAAAGTCCCAATTGGTGTAGTGGTCAGATGTTTCATTACCTTTGTAATGAAACATCTGAGGGGCCCTCACAGTAAACATGCCTGCATTTTATGTGTGTAATTAAATTTTTCCAATGCTCCCCATTGTGCTTCCAGTGCTTTTCTATGTAGATTGTGTGACTATGCACATTTTAATACCCGTGTGAGCAGTTAGTGTGCATTCATGTAACTCAAACCAATAATTAGAAGAAGTATCTTGATACTTTTGAACATATAATGTAGATGGAAGTATGTGAAGGTTGTAGGCACCTAACATAAATAATATAAAATACTTGATGTTCTCTGGCCTGTAAGGATTGTAGGAGAGGATGACGGCGGAAGACTCTTCTCAGAGGCTGAATATGAGGAGTACAAACGGAAGGTGATCCCAGCCAGAATGCATAACCGGCTTTATGTGAGTTTTGGAGTCCCTGGGAAAATAGATTGTATACTTATTGGGCCCGAAACACCTTGTTTTTGTTCACACAGGTATGCATGGAAATACTATTTTTATATTTATGCATCCTATTGGTTTTTCAGAAACAGGCATAGTTTCAAAATATTTAACCAACAGATATAAACAACATCAGACCGATTTTGAGAAGCTACCAGCACTGAGGCCCATTGCTTTGCCCTGCCGAGTTAATGGCTGTTGCTGCGGGTCCTACCAGTACGTACATTGGAACGGCTCTCAGGCTGTGCGCTGCCGGTGCAAACATTCACCAAGTGAGCACAGTGAAGCTGCAGACCACCTGTGCAGGAAATGTGAGTCTCACATAGATCTGTCTGCTCTAGAACACTACATTAGAAGCCTACATTAGAACACTAACTTGACACCTACTTGCAAGTAATAAAGCAAATAAATGGTTATTTTGATTATTATCTGAATATTTTTTTTGTTCCATTCATTAATTTTTGCATCCTAGTCTTGTCACTGCTTGCTGGCTAGTATAACCTCATGTTGGACTCACAGGTCCATCATTAAAATCCCAAATGTACAGCCTCCTTTATAGCAACAATGTTAGTTATAATAGACATCCTTCTAATCTGCAAATGTAAATTCAGTGTTTTCTTTTTTCAGGTAATACTTGCACAGGCTTTCAAAGTCCATATACATGTGGATGTGGTCAGCCGGGTCACACCCATGAGACACTGGTAGAGAGTAGAGAGGAGCGGGAGGCCCGGGGGCTGCCGGTGGGCAGGGAGGTGCCATATGCAGCTATGGGTGGTCTGACTGGATTTAGCTCATTAATAGAAGGCTACCTGAGACTGGACCCTAGTGGCTCAGGTATTTCAGTTTACAGTAACACATCTAGCACAGACATGTGTAGTGTCTATAGTAAAGAGTATAGAACGTTATATTCAGTGTTGTGGGATCTAATCCATTATGTCCTTCCTGTTGGGAAGCTATGGGTTAAACACCTAAAAGGTCACTTCTGACTGCTGAAATCACAAAAAGTTGATAAATTGTCTAGGGCAGGGGTTCCCACGCTTTGTTCTGATGATCCAGTGCTTTGCATATGTTTGTTTCCACACTTTACAGGCCTGGCCAACCCGCAGAGAGCTTATATTTAGTTATTTAGCTGAATCAGGGGTGTTAGATGAGACAAAGCACAAATATTTGCTTAGTATGTGGATAGACTGGAATTTGGAAACTCTTGTCTAAAGTGTAGCATTTCTTTGAAGGTGAACATTCAGTTTTGATTTTTTTACAAGGAGAATTGACTAGATCTGAATGTGTTACAGATTTGCAAACAGGCAAAGCTGTTTTAGAAAAGCAAAGAGTCTTCAAATTTCTGACAGGCAGTTTATGTCATGTGCTGTTTGTGCCCAAACTGTGTATTAAGTGGTTCCTTGTGTGAATAGGACTTTCTTCTCATGATGGCCTGAGGTCCAACAAAGCTGAGCAGCACAAGGACCCTGAGGGAGCATACGGACCTTTGTCAGGAACCTCAGGTTATAAAAGGCATTATTCATTTATAGTCACAGTACAGCAAATACACACATGCCAAGGCTACAAGATACATTCAGTCACTCTGTGTAAAGATAATTTGTTTTGGTGACAGAAGTAGAAAGCCTGAACGGGCCAGGTGAGGATGGCGTGGGTCATTTTGAGAGGTGCTACCAAACCAGGGTAAGTCTTCAAACACTGTCTTACACCACATATTCATTAGTACAAAAAATGATTTTTTTTAAAGCAGCCAAAACGGTGATAATGCAATCAACAACTGCAACCTGCATGCGCCAGATTGGATTAGAGTCAACATGTCTGCCGTGTGGGCTCATTTCCATATATGTTAGAAAGACACTCGGAAAGCCGCTTGTAAAGCATGCAATGCTGAAATTTCTAGAGGGGGTGCATTCACAAAGACTTTGGGATTAATTTATCATATAAAATCGTAACATCCCGATCGCCATGCACAGTATGAAGTCTCTATTTTTGAAAAGGCAAGAAAAATGTCCAGTAATTACTGTTAATATATGGGCTGTGCCAGTCTTTGTTTTAATACACCATTTTATTAAAGCCCTACAGAGAATGTTGTTCTATCTTTCAACAGTTTTTAAAGCACTTGTTCTGAATGCACTTTGTTCATGCACTTCGGTCAGAATATTAAAATGCAATTGAATGCACTTGTTTTATGAAAGAAGATATTTAATTGTGTAATATTTCAGCTATCTTGCTTTTAGGCTAATCATGAGTGGGGCCAAGTAAAATATTTTATTTCTAATTTTATTTTATATTGTGCATTGTTTGAATGCTAAATAAACATTTTCATAGTTTTGTAACAGATTTATTCTTTTAATAAATAAAAAATAATAACGTTCGGTGTTTCTGTTTCGGTTTTCGTCCAAGCGTTTCCTCATTTTCGGTTTTCGGCTCATCCCTCCTTTAAACTGTACAGTACAGTGCAGGATTCAGCAGTAGAGAGCCTATATGACCGGCAGAGGGCGCTATATTGAAGTCTCTGCTGCAGCTTCGAATAATCTCTGAGGCAAATGTCAAATCTGGTTTTCACAGACTCTGTCTGTCTCTCTATGAACAAAAGCTGGTTTTTATGTATAAAATAATTGATAAGCTAGCCTGGATGACTTATGCATTAAAACAACAATTAATTTTACAGCTGGGGATACCAGTATAGTATTTAACTGCCTATAAGACTGTATATTTAGAATGATGTCATCAGCATTTTAGGTTTCTAAAATGTATATGTGATATTTACAAAATACACATACACAATAAATAATAATGAAAAGAGTCCTGCCATCAGACATGCTGGATTTCAGACAGTGATGTCTCTGCTCTTACCACAGGTTTTGTTTGAAACTGAACTTTACCCTGTTATAACTTTCTGTTTCAGCTCAGGAATGGGAAGAAAGCCAAACATGAAGTGTTGACAAAGAAACCAAGTGGATCACTCTTTATGGTTACAGGAAAAGGGATAAAAAAAAGTGGACTAGTCTAATGATGCTGCTGTCCTCATCAACTGTCTTACGTGCTTTTATCAATCATCAGAGAATAACAGTGATTTACACTTTCCTTCAGAAGATATTTTAAAGGAAAAGCCATCTTACAGCTGTAAAGTCCTTTCAAATGTGTAGAGAATAACAGAAGCTTCATTAGTAGTCAACCTGTGGCTTGGCCATGTACTGAAAGTATATTTTTTAGAAGTAAAAACAAAATTGTCTGGACAAGAATAATGAAGCTCAGTGACAATGTCTCAGGAGATCAAATTGAATGTCAAAACTGATTAATTATGGACCTGCCTATTGGAAATAAACAGGAGTCGAAGGCTTCAGTCATACTGAATGCGGTTTAAATGCAGTTTGAACCCAGGCAACCTATATATCAAAACGTTTAGCTGTGGCACCAACAAATACGGCAGCAATGCCATAGACAACAAATCGGAATTCACCTTTCAGATTGTCCTGCTCGGACAGGCTTCGTCCAAAACCCACCAAACCCCCCCCCACACACACACACAAATGTGGTCATTTAATAATAATAATAATAATAATAATAATAATACAACATTTTATTTATAGGCGTCTTTCCAGCACCCAAGGACACCATACGTAAAAGTGCAAGTAAATATGACAGCACTCTATTCCTTTCTTATTGCTCATCCCTTTTCCCCCATTCACTTCTAAGCATTTTAACCCTATTCTAAAGAATGCAGTTTCAAGAGACGACGAATCTTTCAGTCTCCTTACCGTAACCAAATGTAGTGAAACTTCACATGAAACCTTAGGCCACGCCCCCCCACATACCCATCTCCTCATCCAAGCCCTGCACTTAATTTTCCTTTGTTTTCACGCATGCCTTTTTGCTCAATTCCATTACTTTTTGGCCACATTTCAGTGAAGGGAGTTTTGCTCATTAGTACTTCGCCACACATCCACAAAGCGTCATATGGCACAGACCGGATCCTTTATTAGGAACACTAACACATCTGGGGCATGTGCAGCAGGCCAATCTCAACATTTCCTCAGGAATTTTCTCTCTAGTTGATTTTACAATACAATTTAAAACATCTGTACATAATGGTTTGTAGCTGAGGCTCTTTAAACAGCAGCAAATATGTTTAGTAGTGTGTATATGTTTATGTGTAGTAATGTATGGTGTGCTTCTAATGTTAATGATCTTTGAAACCAAGTGGAGGAAAGGTAGATTAAAGGAGCGAAATAAGAATTTACCAAGCCTGTTTTTCTCAGTGTCCACGCGGGAGCCACTTTCATCCAGCAGAGGTCAGTAGCAGTCTGTGGGCTTCCCAAGAAGCAACAATTATGTAAGCTTTTGTCTTTGTGTTCCTTTAATCGGTGTTAACTTGCTCTTCTCTGCTGTTGTTCTGGGGAACACTTGGCAGAACAATGCTAATTATAAATCATAATTAAAAGTGCATTTTTCTGCATCAAAGCCAGCAATCTGTGCTATTGTTGTTCATTGTCACTTTGTCAGTCGTTGGAAGACGACGGCAATGCACAGAAAATTTCATCCTCAGTCAATACCACTCTTAAGCTCCCTATTTGAATCTGCCTGCGTGTACTGTATTCGCAGGCTGGTTGAATGCCTTCTTTATTTACATAACACATACTACAGTGTTCAGCTGAACAAGAAATGCCCTCATTTTCTTTCAGAAAAAAATGAGGAAATAAGCAAATAAGTTAACATAAGAAATGGTACACTCACTAGTAGTTGGTCGTTTGGCTGGAACATTACTTTTCGCCTGTCAATCTGTCAATGTAGCACACATAGATTTCACAGCCTTTGTCCATCCATCTTTACTGCACAAACTCACATTGTGGGCAGTAGGTTGATTATTTTGTGGGTCATCTTCAATTTTCAATAGAATTCAGGTCAGGCCTCTGGCTGTGCCACTTCAATATGTATTTATTTTTTGTGCTTTATCACCGTTGCTGAAGATCCTCTTATATGTTTTCTGGAGAAATGTTTTCTTTACTATGCCACATTTCTGCTGCCTCACAGTTTCCTAGTGCCATGTAAGTGCTTTAGACTTCTTCAGCAAGTAGCATTGCTTTTAGATCAGAGACTGTGAGGTTTCAGTATTTGTACTTAGGTTCTCATAAGTCGCAGCACTTCAGACTAAAGAGGGGTGTTGCGTGTTATGAAGACACAATTCTTAAGAGCAAGGTTTCCTATATTGTGTTTATCACAGTGGGTTATGGTATGGCCTTTTGATTTCACACTGCGTTTTCCATAATGGATTTGACTCATGTTTTAACAGCTTTAAGGACTATTCATTAAAGTAAAAAAAGCTGTGTATTAGTGTATTACCGCCACCAATCACAGTTTAGTTCTCAGAAAAAATCCGCGTTAGACTGAATCCGCGTAAAACCGAGGGTTTACTGTAATTGTCAAATTTAGAACTGTAGGTAAAATAATACCATAGGCAGTAAAAATCACTTGTGGAGAAACTGATTTCTCTCCTTGAGAACAAAGTTAAAAGTCTGTATTGCTCTCCTTGGGTCAATGTGCATCTAAACAAACTTTTATAAAAGTGGCAAAAACAGAAATAATGATGACACATCACTAGCATCAAATGATGCTCATGAGTTTTTTTGGGTGGTGGTGGTGGTGGTGGTGGTGGTGGCGGCCTAGTGGTAGGATACTTGCCTCCGAACCAAAAGGTAACAGGTTCGAATCCTACCTCCAGCACCACCACTGGGTC
>JBBJLR010151224.1:0-15273 GCA_037577145.1 Brachypetersius gabonensis
ATTTGTATATGTGTGTGTGTGTGTGTGTGTGTGTGTGTGTGTGTGTGTGTGTGTGTGTGTGAATATAGATGGATATATATATGGATGTTCATAATCCTTTTCCAGTAGTTCAGTGTCACATCTGTCAGATTTTTAAGATAAAGCACATTTTTACTTAATTGTACCGACATAGAAAAATGAACCTATAATTGCTGATTACCCAATCAGCAGTCCGTCTTTTGGGGCTAGGATTGCTGATCGGCTCACGCTGGTAGGACTAAAAACTGAGTTGGATTATATGAACGTTTCAATAATTTATAATAATAAACTTCATAAGAATAAACTTGAAATAAACTTAGTCTAATACTCACACGACAGCTCTGGGAAACTGAATCCCGTACAGTCTGGTAAGAAATCCTACAGCTGTCACCACGACCAGCAAAACGTTGATTTCACATTTCACACTTACTGGTAGTTTTGCTCCCTGCATTTCCCTGAAGAGTTCTCAGTTAATAATGTAGTTGATTTAGTTTAATAGTGTTTATTTTGTAATTCTATGCTGTCTGTTCGTTTAACACTTATTATTAATTAATCCTCTGCCCTTCATTCAGTCTGCTACCTTTCGAGCATCACTCCCACCCTTTTCTCTGTAAGCCAGTGTGGGGGTCTACTGAAAGAAGGCTGCGCCTCAAATCATAATATAGTTTTATTCTCTCTGAGCATAAACCCTACCGCTTAAACAAGTGTCTCCTCTCTCAGAGACGAGTATATCCGTTCGTTACTCGTTTGTAGTTTCAAAATAAAAGTCTGTGCCCTTCTTATTCATGAAATTCTTCTCGGTTATTCTGCTACACTATATAAACAAAAGTATTGGGACGCCTGAACATTACACCTACATAGACATAGTTCCACTCCTCTTGTAAAGCGTTCCACAAGATTTTGGAGTGATTCTGTGGGAATTTGAGCCCATTCATTCCTTACAGCATGGCAAGGCAACAGTGATGGGAATAACGGCGTTAAAATAAAATTTCATGATAAGTCAACCAGAGGCAGAGTTGGGCGGGTGTTTACACAAACACACACGCATTTACGCACAGCCGCACACGCGCACAGGAGAGACACAGCAACGGCGAGTTCAAAAGTAGCGTTTTTACAGTGGAAATACAGACATTACTTTGTCTTGTTGAAATTAAAGACAAGCATGTATATGTTGAATGGAAATAAGTATTTAGCCACGTCGGTAACGAGCAACATAAATCTGAAGAAGCACGTCTCACACGTATTTAATAGTGTTATTACAAATAATTGAACATACACCGAAATTTCCTTCGAAGTGGCGGGGGTGAGGGGGGTAGGGGGTGTCCACATTTTTGACATTTGAAAATGTCTTGAAAATGTCTTTTATTAAAAATGTAATGCGTTACTTTCCCTAGTAACTAGTTAGTTTTTGGAAAATGTAACTAGTGACTATAACTAATTACTTTTTTATAGTAACGTGCCCAACAGTGATGTTGGACGATGTCTGGCACACAATTAATTCCAGCTCTATGCGGGCCAGTCAAATTCACCCAACAACGTCTATGGACCTTGCTTTGTGCACTGAGGCACTGTCATGGTGGAATAGAAAATGTTCTTCACCAAACTGTGTCCACAAAGCTTGAAGCATGTTGTCCAAAATGCTTCGGTATGCTGAAGCATTAAGAGTTCCCTTCACTGGGGCCTTCTGAATTCAACAATTAAGAGTTGTGTCCCAGTATTTCTGTCCATATAGTGCATGTTGACAGATGACCCATACTCCTCCTAAGGCACAGCTGCAAGGATATAATACTCCTAGGTTGTAGTCATTAAGTTCGTTTTATTCTGTTGTTGACAGCACCTCTGCTGCTCTGACATGAGGTTTATGCTTAGATTAGAAGACCACATCAAAAAGAAAACTTTACATAATAAACATTTTACCTTTAACTCAAGCAAATCTATTATTATTTTTAATCGATCATTAAGAAATAATTTTAACAAAATCACCACAATTATTGGCGCCCCTAATGATTCCTATAAAATAAATGTAACTGAAGATTTTTTGTAATTTAAACTTCATTTTAAGTTGATCAGAGTGTGTAGGAGCTTTAAATGAGCAATCCATAATTTCGTGCGATTTATTTAACAATACTAAATAATGGACCCAAAGACACTTCCCAGATAAAATCATTCAGTTTAAATGTTTATTAAAAAGAATGTCAAGAACTAACAGACCACAAACAAAGGGAAAATAGACAAAGATCTCACCACCGCTTCCCAGTGGCACAGGAAAAGACTGTTCACTGATATTTAAGGTCTGTCATGATTTCCAAATTACAGTGCTATGCTTAATGTAGAGAAAAGAAAGAAAATGTCAACATTGTGAGATATATTTCACAGTTGCTTTTAATACCATCTAATTGCTGTTAATAAGAACTAAGCAAGAACTAAGTGCTTCTATGTAAAAATATCCTGAAGGACAACAGTGGATAACTCGCACTATTACCTGCAGCAAACTTCAAAGTCAGAACCAACCGCAAAAGCTTCACAGTAACTGAAAATATTATACAAACGCTGGATCAGAGCATCAGAGGACCAAAGTAAATGGCTTTTAACTGATACACTGTATGCCCCTTGAAATTTCTTCTTGAAACTTAAAACGACTGAATATAGCAGAAAATAGTTTAAAAATAATTTTGCTTACAAAAATGGAAAGAAGATTTTTCTCGTATCATTTAAAGATTGGTTTATATTTATACAATTTCCCTCTTACTCAAACCAGCCAAGACATGAATCATATCTGATGTTACTGAAAAATAATAGATGTCTAGTAAAAATGTTTCCTCTTTAGTTTGGTACTGGAGCTATGAGACCACATAGCTCAAACACCATTTTTGGGTGAGAAACACCCAAAAACAAATGGTATTATAGCTCTACTGCAAAACTGTCTTGGCCATTAGACAATGTTTGTGGCTTGAAGAAAATTATGTATTTCGTGATTTTTTTGGGTGAACTGTTTCATGCATGCAAAAGTATTTGTAAAACTCACAGCATATACTGAGACTCTCTACTGGACTACCTGATTATTATATGTGATGTTCTGTCAATGTACAAACCCCATTTCCAAAAAAAAAAATCTAAAAATGCACTGAAAACTAAAATCTGTAAATTTGAAACATTATTTAAAAGGCAAAAGGACAAAGAAAATACTTTGTGTTTCCACTGACAAACTTAATTCTGTTTGGTAAACGTTAAATTCAGAAATGCCTTCAACACATTCCAAAAAAGTCGAGACAGAGGCTCAGTCTTTGGGAGCAAAGATGGATCGTGGCTCATCACTTTGTGCTAAATCTGGTGTGAGAATTATCTGTCAATTTAGAAACAATATTCATCAGTCCATGACAGCCAAGAATGTAGCTCCATCAGCATCTACAGTTAATAACATTGTGAAATGATTCAGGAAGTCAGAAGTAATGTGTGTAAAGGCCATGGGCGGAAAGCACTGCTGAATGTGCAGCGCTGCATTAGAAACTCTGGAAAGTCCACTGCTGCATCAAGAAACGCTCCTCAAAACTAAATTATGCAAAGAGGAAGAGGAAGAGGAATAAATTAAATGTAGAAACACCAAAGAAGACCATCCAGACTGTAATCAATGTTATAAAAGGTGCAAAAAACAGTATCTGTAATGGGTTGGGAGTGCATCAGTGCCTGTGGTGTGGGTGGTCAGGAAAAAGGTGCCTCAATCTTTAGAGTGTGGCTTCGAAAACATGAGCGAGTGCTTGACTAGCCTGGCTGCTGCCCAGATCTGTCTCTATTAGAAATATGTGGCACATCATGAGGAAGAGCATCAGAAAACAGTGACCACAGACATTGGAGCCGCTCCGTTCTTTAATACAGCAAGAATGGGTCAAAATTCCACTTTTATCCAAAGCAACTTCCATTCCCTAAATTCAGTGGACAGTTGCTTTGGATAAAAGTGGAATTTTGGCCCAGTCTTGCTGTATTAAAGAACGGAGCGGCTCAAAAGTCTGTGCTCACTTGGGGTTGCTCAGGAACCCAGTGGTGGTTTACTGGAGATAGGATTCGAACTTCTGACCTCTTGGTCCAAGGTATCGTACCCACTAGGCCACGCCACCCCCATTAGTTTCTTCATCTCTGAATTAATTAAGAAGTGTAATTAAGACAAACAGGGATGAGACCCAATGTAAACTTGCCTCTGTCCCAATTTTGTAGAGTGCATTGCAGGCATCAGTTTACCAAAAAGAATTAAGTTTGTCGGTGAAAACACTGAAAATCCTTTTTCCCTCAAGTGACTTACTAAATTACAGATTTGGTTTTTTTTTTATTGCACAACATTTTGTAAATATGTTTTGTACAATAAAATCATAAACAGGGCCACTTCTGATTGCACCTTCATAATGAAAGATAATGAAGAAAGATATGCCAATACATAGCAATTCGTTTGTAGTGCTTAACAAAATAGAGCAGGAAATATCAAAATATCTTAGAAATATTAAACGACGTTTGAAAACTACAAAATGAAATCAAAAATATAAGTTCCATTTTGTATATCAAAACGAATGCAAATATAGTATAGTTGCAGTATATTATTTTGGTCCCTTAACAGACGTATATCAAGCTCTGTGCAGACTAAGAACTATACCATTTTTGGTCTTGCAAGGCGTTTAGATCTTCGAGGTGTTAGGTCAACTATGGCTTTTCTTTTTAGCGGAGATGTCTTTTTTTCTTCATCCTCTTCAATGACTGCCTCTGTATCTTCCGTTTCACCCTGACTCTCCCTAAGAAATCTCTTGCTCCGTCTTGTTGGTCTTTGATCAGGTGGAGCTGCTGTTGATGAGCTCTCTTGAAGAACTTGTTTCTTCTTCACAGTCGGTTGTTCTTCCTGATCTGTGACGTGTTCTTCATATCTATCCATTTTTTGGATGGATGTGGAGGCCTGTTCAAATAATGAAGCTTCTGTCTCTCTCATCAAAATGGTTTTCTCTGGGCCACTATTCTCATCCTCCTCGTCCAACTCCAGAGTAAAGCCTTCATCCAGAACAGGACTGATTTCACTACATTCCATTTCATTCTTCTCAATCGGCCCTGTATTATCTTGTTTCTCCTCAACATCTTGCACTGTATCAGATGTTTTATCACCTTTCTCTGTGCTCTTGTTCTCATGCTCTTCCACCTCACATTTATCACATTCCTGAGCCTCTGTTTTAGTGTCTGTTTCCTCTGTTGGCACATTTATTATCTCTTGGGCCTGCTGATGCCCCTCTTTCTCTGGACTTGTTTCTCCATAGGCTTCTTCTTTACCATCTGGATTGTCCTGTTGCTGAGATTTTTCTGATTGCATTTCCCTCTCGTTGTCACTGTCACACTGTTCTTGACTTGTGGCTTGAGTTTCTGTGGCTTGTTTCTCTGCATGTGACTCTACAGTAGCCGGCGCCATCACAGGTTCGTCTACAGGAAGGGGATCTTCAGCAAGGTCTACATCTTGATCTTGTTTTCGCAGACGTTTTGATTTCCTTTCAGGGGTAGCTTTAATAGTTATCGTTCTCTTCCTGAGTGACCTTCTTGTAACCCCTACTTCCTCTTCAGAAAATTCTTCTGTGGTTGACATCTTCCCCTTTTCCTCTTTTTCTTCTTCTAATATTCTAGACTCTCCCTCAGATGTCTCCTCAAGCAACTGCTCCTCAGCAATGTCCAGAACATTCTCCTGCTCAGGATTTGCATTCACCGTTTCCACTTCATCTGCTTTTTCTGGTTCTTTTTCCAGATTGTTTTCTATTACATCTGTGTCTTCTACTTGGAGCTCCCCGTCTCCTTTTTCATTTATTACATTCACAGTCCTCTCTTCCATCTTCTCTTTCTCCTGATCTGCAATCTTCTGCTCCGTTTCTCCAGGAGTTTCAGCAGTGTTTTTAGCTTCGTGCTTCTCTATAGTGACAGTTTCCTCACTGATCTCTTCAGAGGACACTTGGGCATCTCCACTCTCGTCTTTCGAATCTGTCTCTGTGATCATTGATTCATCCTTCTCTTCCACAGCTGTAATGGGCTCGTCACTGCCTTCCACTGTTTTTCTTTCATTTGAAGGTTCTCTCTCAGGCTGTGGTTTTTCAGTATAAGTCTCCACCACGTCTTTATTGAGATGTTTATGTTTTCTTCGCAGTGGAGTCTGGACTGTCACTGTTCTTTGTCTGAGATTCTTTGTGAAAATAAGTTCCTCTTCATCATCTGAGGCCTCCTCTTCAGTATTCTCTTCAGCAGTTTTGCTCAGACTTGTATGAGAACTATCCTCCTCTTCATGTTTTTCCACTTCTCTTTCCTCTGATTGTTTAATGCCCTCTGCTACTACATCTACTGGACTACCAGTCAGCATCTCCAACTCCTTTTCTTGAGCAGCACTGTCCTGTACAACTGAAACCCTCTCTCCATCTGCAATCTCAGTGTTTTCAGTGCTTTTCCCCTCCAACACCTCCGCCTCAATACTGACTGCTGTCTCTGATGGCATTTCTCCTTTTTCTTTATCTTCGCTTTCATTTATAATAGCATTTCCCTCATCAGCCATATCTTCCGATAGTTTTAACTCAGCTTCGGGATTTTCTTCAGCAATCAGTGCCTCCTGCTGCTCTGAAATCTGTTCTTGTTTCTCCATTTCAGAGGTCACATTTCCATCTGCATTAGAGTCCTCTGGATTGGTTTTAGGCATTTCAACCTCCACAGATATGCATACTGATGGTGTTTTGTCAGCTTTGTTTACGTCCGTTTCTTTGTCTACCTCTGCTTTTTTCATTTCTTCTTGCACGCAAACTTTTTGGACCTGTTTAGATTTGATCTGCGGTGAAGACTTGACTGTTGTTGTTCTCCTCCTGAGACTTCTGCTTGTAATAATTGGTGTCTCTTCTTCAGATAAGCCTTCCTGGACACTCTCCCCATGATTTACACCTTTTTTCACCGCTGCCACTTCTTCAGACACTGTTGCCGCAGGTTCTTCTTCTAATGTAATCTCTCTGACCTTATCATCCTTATCTTTTTCTTCTGCCAGCACACTCTCCTCTTGTTCATTGCCTGTCTTTAGTGTATTGTTTGCTCCTACATCCATAGGGGTCTCCTGTATTTCTGTCATGGGCTCCCCTTTACTCGCCACTGCTAATGCATACGTTTCCTCTAAAAGAGTACTGTTTAGGCCTTCCTTCTCCGGAGTTGTTTCTGTGGTCTTATTTTCATCTGCTTGTTCTTTTTCAGCGGTTTCAACTAGGGATTCTGTCTGCTCCATCTCTTCATCTCCCTTACTTTCCTTTTTGTCTTCACCTAGATGCACTTGTTTGTCTACGTCTTCCTGAGACTGTGAGGTTTCCTCTGTATTCTCACTTTCGCTTATTATTTTGGGGTGAACTTTGTTAAAATCCACAAGAACAACAGAAGCATTTTGCAGTGTGAAACCCAAAGCAGAGTCCGCTGCATTCTGCCCTTCTACTTTCTGTGCAGTCTCTGAGACTAATGCCTCATCTTGCTCTTTAACAGACTGTGCAGTTGACCCTTCAACTTCAATTTCAGCATCTTCTGGAATGGCACTAACACGATCACCTGCTATTATCTCTTTACCTGTGGTTGCTTCTGCAGCCTCTTCAAGAACCAGATCTTCTGTTGTAACCTGGTCTGACTCTGAACATTGTTTAGTCCTGATATCGTCATCCACTGTATTTTCATCCTGAGGAGTTTCCTCCTCCTTGCTCTCACTGTCCTCAGTTATTTCCGCTCGTAGCTCATCATTTTCCACTTTGCTCTCTTCTGGTGTTGAAGTCAGGCTTGCCGTAGCCCCTTCAGTGGCAACATTTACTGTCTCAATTTGATCTCCCTCTGCAATGTCTGCCTGTAAATCCAACATTTGCTCCCCTTTCTTCTCAGGCTCATCCGCTGCTTGCTCACTTAATTCTATCTGCAACTTGGCTTTGGTGTGCCATGTGATTTGCTGAATGGGAGAGGCTATGGCTTGTTTTGTAGAGCTTCTAAGAACTCTTGTAGTCAGTTCACTTACAGCGGACTTGTCCACAGGTTGTCTAGAACGCTTTTTTGGGGTTCCGACTTCTGATATTTCATTGTCACACTGTTTTATTGTTGAGTCTGCTTTAGAATGTTCCGATTTCTCTTTATTAGCTTGACTTGGCTCTTGGACTTCAGTTTCGCATGGGATTTCCTGAACAGTCGTAGACTCCTTCACATGTTCCTTCTCTTGCACCACCTCTGGAAGTGTGCCTTTATCCTCTTTTACACCATCCTCCTCAATCTCCATCTTTTCATCAGTATTTTCTTCTCTTGTCTCAGAGATGCCTTCAGTAGATTTATTGTCACCAGTTGCTGTGCTTGCCTGTACCTCTGCTTTCTCTTCCTCGGTTGGTTCAACCTGAATGTCCGTCTGTTTCATCACTTGTTCCTCTGCTTTACTCTCATCTATATGCATGCTGACATCTGCTGGTGTATCCGGTTCTTCGCATGCCTTTTCCTGAGGCTGTAATGTGTCTTCAGTTGTTACTTGGGGAGAAACTTTGTTGAAATCCACAAGTACAACAGAAGCTTTTTGCAGTTTCACAGCTTCTGTGGTTTCCTCTGCTTTCTGCTCACCCTCTCCAGGAACTTCTATGGCAGTTTCATCCATCTGGTTTTCCACAGGCTCAGAAGCTGACGGTTCTTGTGCTTTGTCTTCTATTTCAGCATCTTTCTCGACTTCAGGAAAGTTATTGTCTGAAACTTCTGATTTATCAGCAGGCCTTGACTCAGTTACTTCTTTAATTGTTGATTCTTCACTACCTGGCACATTCTGAGGAGTGTTATTATCTTTCACAGGATCCTCTTGTAGCACCTCCATCTGGCCTTGGTCTGTAACCGTTGGCTTTTGAATTTGGTCTTCAGCACTATCCACAGCACTGTCCTGTGCCTTTTCATCTTTGTTTTCTTCTTTTTCAAGTTCTGCTGCTTCCACCGCTGTTTTTTGGGGACACTTCGATTTTTGTTGAGGCAGAGATTTGACTGTTACTGTTCTCTTCCTGAGACATCTGCTTGTGACAACTGGTGTGCCTTCTTCAGGTAAGCTTTTCTGGACAGTTTCCTCATGACCCGATGTCCCCATCTGATCACCTTTCTCATTTTTTTCACTTTCACTTATATATACATCTGCTGTCTTTCCAGACTCCTCTTCAAATGTAATCACTTGTTCTTCTGCAGACATACTCTTCTCATTACTGTTTGTCTCTGGCATGTTAGCTGTACCCATTTCTACAACTAGGTTTTCTTTAATGGGTTCCTCTACCCCCATTCCGGTAAATGGATCATCATCCTCTGGAACCTTGGCCTTTTTTAGCCCATCCTCCTTCTGTCCTGTTTCTCGACAAGTCTCACTCCCACCTGTTTGTTCTTTTTCAGGTTGTTCAACCAGATATTTAGTCTGGTTCTCAACTCTTCCCTCTTCTTTGCATTCCTGTCTGTCCAGAGACAGAAGTGTTTCATCATTGTCGCTGCCATCTGTTTTTTGGGTGGAAACTTTGTTACAATCCACAAGCACAACTGCGGCTTGCTGCGATATGAAAACTGATGTGGATTGAACTATATTCTGCTCATCGTCTGTCTGTGCCATTTCTGTGGCAGGTTCCTCGTCTTGCTTTTCAACTGGCTCTCCAACTGGCTGTTGTGTTGTTTTTCCTTCTACTTGTATTACATTATCTTTTACAATATTAGAATCTTCAAGATCCATGCCTGCTATTTTCTGACCATCTCCGGTTGTTTCGTTTTGCAAACATTCTTCCATTTTGTTCTCTACTTCACTGAGGACATGGTCATCAGCTGTTTCTGGCTCTAAATATTCCTTTTCCACTTTATCCTCTTGGACACTGTCAAGTACAGCAATCGGAGTTTCATCTTGCCGCTCATTTGTAACTGTCTCCATTTTTTCTCCCTTTGCAAAATCACTGTGTGAATCCATACCTTCTTTCTTCTGCTCAGCTTCAGGGTCACCCATACTGTCTTTTAGCTGCTTCACAGCTTTAGCGTGTTGCACATGCTTTTGCTTGGAAATGGTTGTGACTGATTTTGTACCACTTCTGAGAACTTTTTTTGTCAAATCACCTTCTGCAGGCTGATCTTTAAATCTTTGTGAACGTCTTAATGGTGTTGCAAAGTTGGAATTTCGGCTCTCTACGTATTCTTCTGTTAAACCCGAGTCATCTGCTTTATCTAAATCTTTTTCTTCGATTGATTCTGTCCTGTTATCTGATTTCTCCTCCTCATCACCATGACTTGGTTTGCTGACGGCTTTATTTTCTGTTTCCTCATTAAGAGGTTCGAGAGGTTCTGTCTTTTTCATAGGTTCCTCTTCTTGCACCACCTCAATCTGATCTTCGTCTATATCAGTTGACTCTTGAACTCTGTCTTCACCCTTTGAAACTGCACTGTCCTCAATCTCCATCTTTTCATCCTTGTTTGCTCCTGCTTCTTTAATGATGCCCTTATCAGTGTTGTCTGTAACCTCTCCTGTTTTTTGGACACATTTTCTTTGAGGTGGAGATTTGATTGTCACTGTTCTCCGCCTGAGACTTCTGCTTGTGATAAGTGGTGTCTCTTCTTTAGGTGAGCTTTCCTGGACTGTCTCCACATTTCCAGGCCTTATACTCTCATGACCCTCTTTCTGAGGTGCTTCATTTTCATTTGTATACACTTCTGCTGTATTTCCAGTCACTGTTGCAGCAGATTCTTCCTCTAATGTAATCTGTCTCACTGCATCATCTTTATTTTCTTCTGCAGACTTACCTTCCTCTTGTTCACTGTCTGTTATCAGCGTCTTGTCTGCACCCAATTCTGTAGCTTGCCCCTCCAGGCTTTCTGTGGTAAGGTCCTCTACTCTCATCTCTTCCTCTGCAACTTCAGCCTTTTTAAACCTGTCCTCTGCCAGAGATGTTGTTCCAGTAGAAGTCTCACTCCCAATTTTTTCTGCTGACTCGAACACAGATTCTTCTTTGCTCTTTTCTTCAGTACTTACTAGTTTATCCTGTTCTTCATCTGCCTCCTCCTGAGACTGTGATATCTCTTTAGTTGTCTCATTGATGCCTGTTTGTTCTGGGGAAATTTGGTTCAAATCCACGAGGACAACAGGAGCTTGTTGCAAAATTGCTACATTCTGCCCAGCATCATTCTGTGCCATTTCCACTGTATTAAGGTCATGCTCAGCAGATGTTCCTAACTCTAGGTCCTTTTCCACTTCCATTCGATTTTCACCATAACCTTCACTGGTAATGCTTACTGTGTCCATTTTTTCTTCTTTCTGCTCTTCTATCTCTGTAACTCTAGTGTGTGGTTTCATAACATCTTCTTTCTGCTTGGTGTCAGACTCACCTACTGCTTGTGATCTTTCACTGTGTTGCTTCACGACTTTGAGGTGTTGCACGCACCTTTGTTTAGAAATGGCTGTGACTGACTTCGTACCACTTCTGAGAGCTCTTCGTGTTAATTCGCCTTCAACATACTGATCTAGAAATCTTTCAGAACGCCTTAATGGTGTTGCATAGTTTGAGCTTTGGCTTTTAGCACGTCTCCCTGTTGAGCCTGAGTGGCCTGCTTTTTCTGAATCATACCCTTCAATCAGTTCAGGCCATTGATCTGATTTCACCTCAACATCATCATGGCTTGACTTTTGAGCTTTTGTTTCCTTTTCCCTTTCACACATGCTTTCTTGAACTACGCTGGTGTCTCTTATAGGTTCCGACTGTTTTGATAGCAGAAGAACTGTACGTTCATTCAAACCTTCCCCAGTCTCCATGTTTTCATTGTTATCTTCTCCAGTTTTCTCAGCACCAACAACCACATTTTCACTCTCTCCTATTTTCTCTACCTCTGCTTCCTCTGCTTTTCCTTTTTCAGCGGGTTCAAATTCTTCATCCATAGTTCCAGTCACATCTGGCTGTTTCTTTCGAAGCAATAGCTCTTCAAAGGCTTCATTGTCTTCTTCTTCTGCTTGGTCTACAGCAAAATTAACGGATGTTCCCTCTTTGTTTTCTATTTCTGACTGTTCAGGCCTTATTCCCTCAGATATTATTTCTGTGTTCTTTTCATTTTCAGGTTTGTCCGGAGCTTGTGCACTTTCCTCTTGCTGCCCTACTTTGCCCCCTTGAGTGAATTTCCTCTGAGAAGTTGCAGTGCTTATTCTACTGCTTCGTCTCAAAACTTCTGTTTCTGTGGTGGAACTGTCCTCTGAGCTCATAGTAACTGGCTTCAGGTCAAGCTCAGTCTGCAGACGCGTTATTTCATCATTTGTTCGTTTTGCCTCCTCCACTTCACTAATTGCATCCATCTCCTCCTCAGCATCACCCTTGCCGTCTTTAATCTCTGTGACCTCTATAATGTTTTCTTTTATTTCTTCAACTCCTGATGTCTTTTTAACAATCTCCATCTCTACCACTTGCTGAAATTCCAAGGGCGGAAAACTGACCGGACCAGCGGTGGCTTCAAAAGATTTCACAACTTGTGTTTTCTCAATGCTATCCATACTCTGGATTTCTAAAATAGGAGCCATTTGGAGCAACTCTGTTTCCTCCAGAGCTTCCTCTGGAGTTACTGTAGTAGCTCTGGTTAGAGCACACACTTCTTGCACACATTCCTTAGGTTCAGCGGCCAGTTCTTCTTGTTCCTCGTAATGAACAGGAGTAACACCCAATACCTTTTCCTGACCATGAGTCACTGTGACAGTTCTTTTCTGCAAAAGATAAAATCTTTTTGATAAAAAATATTCAAAACAAATTTTAGATACATGCCAAATGAGACCAACAATTTCATTAGGCAAGAAGCAGCTATAGTCTGTGTATATTTCTTAAAACTACCACTAAGTCAAACCTTCAGATCAGCCTCTTCTACGCTTTGGACAAGCACAGGTATCGACTCCACAGGGGACTGAACTCCAGCTTCAATGTCCTCCACCCTGTATCAGGCACATTTTTAAATTTTAATAAGAGATTTTTTATGCAACCACACTGAGCCTTCTGAATGAGCTTGGTTTAGCTACTATCTCTGCAGTATGAATCGTAATAGTAATTTTTATACAACCTAATGATTTTCTCAGTTGTTGCCTCTGTGTCTCCCCCAAGCTTTTTGCGCTTCTGGCTGCTTCTGCCACGTGTTGTAACAGGTATGTCCTGTGCCTCTAAAATATTAACAGAACAACAGTGTTGATTGCTATTGAAAATATGCTCCTCAATACAATTTGCACATTAAAGTGAATTATTTATCATTGGTCAAACTGTGCCAAAGCATCTAATTTTTACTGACCTTTTGTTATTTTAATCTGGACTACCTCCTCCTAAAATTCGGGAAAAGATTTTCAATAAGATTATCTTTTCATTCTTTTGTAAAATAAACAATATTGTGACATTTGCCATATGAATATTAATTATTGTTAAGAGGTACCTACCACAATTTCCACAGTGTACTCCATGTTCTTCTGTACTTTTGTAGTCACTTCTTCCATGGGGAGTTCAGTGACATTTGTCTTCCCTGACACTTGGTGACCCCCTATTAAAAACAGGGATGAACTTACACAAAACTTAGCATCTAACATCACTTATCAATTTCACTTCATTTAAATCTAATGATAGAATTTTTTCAATTGAATTAATCTCAATTTGGATCGTTCTTACCCTTTAGCTCCATTTTCTGTAGCTTCCTAGCTATTAGAGTTCTCTGGAATGGGCCTCCTGTACCCTCTACTTCCCACAGCAGCTCTTCATCTTCTGGGTAAGTGCTGAGATAGTTTTTACAAACTGTGCAAGAGATTTTTCATGTATGAATATTTCATTAATATTTGACACTGAAAGGCCACATGACATTTGATTGATATATGGTGGTACCTTTATACATTGCTGTTGAAAGTGGATATTTCAAACCGAGAAAATCCTTTTTGAAGCTACTAACAAAGTCTTCCAGCATTTGTAAGCCATATCCTTTGCCACGGTGGCACCTTCTTACAAATATGGTGTCCATGACAGGAAGCTGGTAGCACTGTGTCAAGAAGCTGCTGCATAAGCTCCCTGTTAATGAGCATAAATAAGGGAATGACATCAAACGCAACCTTTAAAAGACATTAACTGAGTGTTGACGTCTTGGAAAGACCAGTGGTACCCTCAGGTTTGACTGAGTAAAAGCCGATGGCTTCGCCATCTTTCCAGAGGATTTTGGCAATTTCATGTTCTTCGTGGCAGAGAAAGGGGACATCATCACTGCTGTTCTCCTTCGTTCTGTATATAATTCTGTTGAGAACATACAACACCATCCTCTCTCCAGGAGTTCCCACCTAGGATTGAAAAAATAAGTATTACATCCATCCATCCATCTTCTACTCCTTTGTCTTTGTGGTGGGGGTGGAGTGGGGGGGCTGGAGCCTGTTCTGTATTCCACTTATATAATTAACATAAGTAAATAATCTAATGTTGGTTTTGAATTTTAACTTGTGTGAATTAAACTTCCACTGAATTTTCAAAAGCACCTTGAGCAGTCCTGTTCTTGAAGGGTCTGCTGTTTTAAGAATGTCCTCAGCCGACCACCACTGACCCAGCAGATAGAGTCCAACAGCTGAAAAATGAAAATGTGATATATTATTAGCAATATTAATAATTCAGCAAAATGTTAAAACGTTTGTACATAGGTTACCTTTGTAGCGGTCCTCTGGTGAGAACAGTGCAAGGATCTTCTGTTTTATATTAACTCCATATAGGGGCATAAACCCCATATTACAGATGTCAATTTCAATCTAAAGTATGGGAAAAAAGCAAAATGATTCATGATACTTTAGAGTATGACCATCATGTCTCCTCAAAGCACAGAGTAGTCAATAAATACGTATTTTGTTGTTATATCCAGTCCCCAATTTATTCAATGTAGTTTTCCGAGTTTGCTATATCCACTGAATAGTTATCTGCATTAACGTGAGACTCTTATCGGGCGATAAAAAAAACATCGCCGTTAATCTATTCACAAAGTTGGGTTGGGAACTGGGTCTATACTACACAAGCTATGGTGACTTTCACCTTGATATTTTAGCGCGGATGTATACCTAGCCAAATTGCACTGAAGGGGGCGAGTGAAACAGGGATGTCACTAGGATGGAAAGACAAGGGGGGCTTAGTCTTAACCTTAGCCCCCAGGGCTGTAGGAATGGATTAGCGTGTATAGAGGGCTGAAAACTTTTCACCAAACCTTTCCTTTCACTTAAGGAAACAAGTAAAGTTAAGCAGT
>JBBJLR010151234.1:0-15273 GCA_037577145.1 Brachypetersius gabonensis
TGTGTCTGTGTGTGTGTCTGTGTCTGTGTGTGTGTGTGTCTGTGTGTGTGTCTGTGTGTGTGTGTGTGTGTGTGTGTGTGTGAGAGAGAGAGAGAGAGAGAGAAAGCGGAACAACTGCATTAAAACAACAGCAAGGAGACATTAAGCCTTAGGTAGCCTAATGTGAAATGGAAGCTATTTACAGCAATTAGGGCTCAGTTTAAAATAAACTTCACTTCTAAGAGCTTAAACCTCAGCTTGCTGGACCTGTGCAGAGAAAAACTGTCCAAAAATGTTAGTTATTCTTCCTTAGTAAATTTTATTTCAAAAAAGATTACATAATTAAAGTCTGATATAAATGTAAACTAAGTACTTTATGGCGTTTTGACATGAAATGCATCATTCTACAGAAATTAAGTCAGCACTGTTCACAGTGTAGGTGATGGGAACCACATGTCTGAAGTTTCAAACTATATGAAAACTAATTTTTTATGAGCCCACTGAAACCCATAGACAATAGTTTAAACTGGTTTAAGACACTAAGATAGATAAGCATGATCCATTCAAGGTGGAGAGGTACATGTAAGCCATTGTAAAGCAAAACTGTACCAAAAGAAAACTCATCCGTCCCAGATTTGCCACTGTTCCACTATTATAAAGACATCCACACCATGCATATAAAACTGAAGACATGAACAGATAGCTCTACTCGAACATTGTCTAGCTGCAAAAGCCTTTACCCTAGCAGGACAGGTGCTTCAACTGCAGCGAAACTTAACACCCCTTCATTTAAAATAGATTCATTGTTATGTTAGATTTTATTAAGTGAATCTTAAATGTGCAGCAAAGAAATGCCCTTTTCATTTCAGGTTCAATCACATAAATGGCTCTTCACCAAAAGGAAAACCACCATCAGTTTTTCAGCACAGTCATAATTTCCTCACCACTTTTTGTGATGGTCGATTTTGTCCTTACTGCTTTTTGAATTTACCAAAGATTGCCGTCGCCTTGAACAGTGCAGTGAAAACCACGAGCAGCCCAGTGGTCAGTGTGAGGTTAAGGAGGAGCACACTGAAGGGAAACTTTGACTTTGGTTGTGCTGCTGGCCAGGACCCCTTATGGTTGTGCCATTGACAGTGAAGCCCACGGCGTAGATGACTGTAGCACAAACACTGTACAGCCCAGAACTTTTCAAACCAAACTGATATCTGTGATTCCAAAGCACTTACGTGGAGCAGTTGGTGACCTGGTGTTCAGAGAGTTCACACTGTCTGCTGTGCCGTGTTCATGCATGACTTGACTTCAAAACATCCTGTTCTATCTGTAGACTAGCACTAAAAGAAAAAAGATCTCAGTCACATTGTGAAAAGTCACATTGTTATTGCAATGAAACCTCATGTTTAAAGTTTTAATGTTTCGAATGGATTTTTTCATGTGATTCTGGAGTAATTCTATAGAAACATCAGGCACTAATTAACTGTTCATATAATGTCAAGGGCAGCTAGCATTTTTGAAGAAGTGGAGTTACAAGGTTTTGATAATAATAATTATTATTAACTTCTTAAACCATCAGTTTCTGGTCCTGTACTTGAAGTCCCACACATTTAGAATTGCATCACTTACATTAGCAGTTATCAAGTAATTAATAAAAATTACAGAATTATAACTCTTGGGTTTAAAGTTAAAAATATGGCAAAATGCAGCGATTTCTTCTTTGGAATTCAGCTCTGATCTTTAGGCCTTCCAATAATATTTCCTAGTGATTTTTTCAGCCTAATCTCCATATTCTCACACAGTTTAGCTTAAGACTGATTAAGGGTCAAGGGCTCTCACCAGCAATTACAGGCCATTCATCAAGTGGACGGTGCGTCTCAGCATCATGGCTGACAGCCTACAGAATCAATATGCAGGGCGCTAACCTCTGACGACTTGTCTGCATCAAAACCTCTCGTCTCCTGTCATTTCAGTTGTGTTCGGCTTGCAGATTTCGAACTGTGATTAATCACGAATGATAATGATAAACAGGGCCAAATTAACTGTGGAGAGAACCGGCACACTTCCATTAATCTAAACACTTGACACATCAGGGGTGTATGAGGGGCTGAAAGGAGGAGGAGGTCTTCAGAAGGAGTTTTTAAATGGATCTGATTTATCCCAATTACCCCTTAATTTTGATTATTAATTTACCATACCCAAATAAAATAGAATAACTGGGTTTTTTTAACAAACTCTTTTATTAAAGTAATTTTGAGAAAGGTTTCGAGAATAAAACTTGGTAAATATTTTAGCCATAAATAGCTGATGAGAAGGATTTTCTAGACCTTCTATAAATCCGTGCAATTTTTAAAGTGTGTCTTGTCTTTTAATACAGTGTAATATAATATAATACACTCTCTGAAAGCTCCAGATAATCCAGATTAAGAGTACTTTACAGTCAGGCATTAAGTAATGCTTGAGCTACGTTGTGAGACTTATTTCTATTTTATAAGATAATATAATTTGAGATTTCTTGAGGTAACGGTATATAAAATATTCTTTTATTCTTCTTGCAAAAGTACTAAGCCTGTTTAAAATATTATCATTCATTATGCTTAAACAGGATTTAAAACATTCACAGATCTCAGTTATCACCATAAAGCATTTGTTTTGTATTGCACATGGTTCCTTACAAATGTCAAAGAAAAGTCAGAGATAGAGAAAGCATAGAGTAAGACTGTAAATGTTTCTTTTTTTTAGATAGATAATAAATAAATGCATGAGAAAATAAATAAATAAGCAGGCAAGTCTCATGGAATGCAAATGAGTCATTTTCAAATAAATTTAGAGGAGCAGTAAATAAAATGGTTATATTTGCTCTATTTGGGCTGCAGACCTTGTGACCCCTGGTTCCAATCACCACCATAAGATAGGAAAATAGAAAGGGGACAGGAGAAAAATCATGACAGGAAATCGGGATTGGTACGTTTCTCTATACTTAAACATTTAACGTCAAAAAAAAAGAATGGCCATCTGGGCAAATCAGCTTAAACAATTCCAGCACAACATGTAGTGCAGTGAATACAGGCTCCCTCTTTCGGTTGCCCTTTTTGATCCAGCTACATTTGACTGTATTCAAAGACAGGTGGGTTAAAACGTTCACAACACAATTCCCATCCAAATATGAATCAGACAGATTTAGCCGTAGCCTGGGCTTCATGTTTCATCTCTTCAAAATGTGCTTACCATGTAGCTGTTTCTAGATTAGTTGTCCAGGACCTGTATTTAGGAGCAGGTGTGCCAATCACTTTTTCTGATTGTGACAGAGATAAATAGGGGAATCAGCTCTGAGGTTAGTCCTGTATCTCAGGAATGCATTGAGAACACCAGCACAAAGATGAAGAGCTGAAGGCCAATACATAGATACTTACACTAAATGGACAAAAGTATTAGGGTGCATGACTATTACACCAACAGAGAGATTTTGATGACATTAACATAGACTGTAATATGGAGTTGGTCTCCCCTTGCAGCTCTAACCGCGTCCGATGGAAGTCTTTCCAAAAGATTTTGGACTTCATGCCCATTCATTCTCCAGAGAATTTATAGGCACTGATGTTGGAAGAGAAGGCCTGGCTCACCCGGATGGGGTTGAGGTCAGGGCTCTGCTCGGGCCAGTCAAGTTTTTCCACACCGAAACTCGTCCAACCATGTCTTTGTGGACCTTTGTGGCTTTTTCCTCTGGGACACAGTCATGCTGGAATAGAAAGGACCTTCCAAACACAAAGTTGGAAGTATGGCGTTGTCCAAAATGTCTTGGTATGCTGAAGCATTAATATAGTTCTTTATTGGAAGTTAGAGGCTTTGCACAAACTTGGGAAATAGTCGTGTCCCAATACTTTTGTCCATGTAATATATTTGCTCTCTCGTTTCATTTCTTGTTCTCGGAGGGGGGGGCGCTCTTACTGGAGACGCCGATACGTCACTGCATCACGTGTTTGCGTCACGCGCGAATTTTGGAAGGAGAGGGAAACAAAACAAAACAAAAGACGGGACACACCGGGGCTGATCTGAACACGGTGCTCTTATTCTTACCTAAAGATACTTAAGTTGTTATAAATACTGTTTATAACGTTTCTTACGATGTCGGAGCAAGGCTGCTATTCCCCAAGCTTTAAAAAGCCGTCTGATATTCTCCGAATGAGAAGAAAGCGGGCCCGGAGTGAGGGGGCCCGCGGCGGCCTTGCAGGATCCCCCGCATCGGGTCTGACTGAGCTCCGGCCTTTTTCTCCAGGACCTCTGCTGCTGAGAGGCCAGGGCCGCACAGGTGGCGGGGTGAAGCGCAGAAACCCTTTTGCTAACATAGAAAACACTTACAGCAGCCCGAAAAAGAGAGCTGTGTCGAGCACCGACGATGTTTCCGAGTGTAAACAGACTCTAACCGGTCCGAGAGAGGGGACAGAGCCGGGGGAACAAACCTGCAGCAGCAGAGCCTCTTTCAGAGACCTTCTCGAGAGAAATGTACAGAGAGAAAATCTCAATAAGGTAACTTTGAGCTCCCTCAAACATAAAAGGGCAGGTTTGTTATAAAAAGTCTCCACTAGTCTCTTTAAACCTTATATAGCTACATGGCGCTTTAGTTGTTTTTTTTTACCTGCTAGCTAGTTAGAATACATAGTTACCATTAACTAGCATGGGTCGGTAACCTTTAATCAGTGAAGGTCTAAGGTTAACAGGTAAATGTTATGCAGGCTGTGTTTACAAAATGTCTTGGTTATCAAAATAATTTGCTGAAATGTTTTTATTTTTGTGAAATAGTTAAATGTGCTGTTTTTGTTCTATTGACAACCACAGAAACCATCTTTTTCTGAAGAAGATGCTCTGTTTGAAGATGATCTGTTCGAAACAGAAACCCCCAATCCCATTTTGAAGGTGAAGTAACGCTTTGTTTAATGCACTGATTTCTTTTTTTTTTAGGGTGCATGATCTTAAAAGATGTCTTTTTCTGTTACTCTTAACTAGAGTCCACAGGGTCCTGAGATTTGCAGTGCACCTCCTTCTGAAGTATGCAGAGAATATCCCGCTGACTGGAGTCTGAAGACCCGACTGCTCTTCACCTCTCCCCAGTCTTTCTCTTGGGCTGAGCATCTGAAGGCTCAAGAGGAAGCACAGGGCCTGAGTTTACACTGCAGGGCAGATTATGCTAGTCTGCCACAAAATATCCCGGTAACCTTCCTACAGTTTTTATGATTATTGTTTAGGCTCACTCAATAAACTGTGTTTATAATCTCACACTGTATTTCCATCTATTTGTTTGACAACATAATTCGGTTCTGTTTATTTTTTAATAAGGTGAACCGTTCCGTTTGAGGGAGTGAAATAAAGTAAACTAAAATAAAGTGGTGAACTGACAACGTTATTTTGTAATAATTGTCCTACCAGGTCTTATTTGTAAAAAATGTTATGTTGAGAATCTATATGACTTTAAATAATTGCTGTGCTTTACATATGGAACAAAAATGCTCCACACGATGACTTTACTTGGAAATAATAAAAAAAGCCCTGTTAAAGTTTACGATCAAAGTCGAATGAGATGAGCAAGCAATAAAAGCCAACGTTGAGCAAATGGGGTGGTAACAGTAATTAACATGGATCTGTTTCTAAAATAATGCCATGTTGTAGGTTTGAATTTAAGAAGCTGTGGGAACCCTGGTTTTTCAAAGGGTCGTTTCCAGAGAGGGATTTTATTTTATATACCCAAACACATTGAGCAAAGGTACAGATGCCATTTGGGGATTGATGTTCTTGCTGACACAGTTTCTCCCTCCTTTTTTTTTCTTTCTCCGTGCCTTTCCCTGTCCAGGACCCTCGTAGCTGTACCGAGCTTCGCTGTGCTTTCCAGCAAAGTCTACAATATTGGCAGCACCCTTCTTTGCCCTGGCTATCTCTGTTCCCTAGGATTGGAGCTGAGCGCAAGTTTGCAGGCAAGAACACACCGTGGGCACTAGACGCTGCAGTTCAGCAAAGCCTGATGAGTGAATGGTGAGTGACGGATAACTGTGTATATGTTGCTGTACATGCAAAACGACATGATGTGTAACGTATTTATTTATTTAATCAGTAAAGTAATGTAAGCATTAAATAATCAATTTCCTTGCTCACTGTTTTTTAGTTTACCTTTTGATTAATCATGGGTTAATGCTGCTCTGACTTAATGTTTGACCATCATGGATGTAGTGCTGTGAAACACCATCTCTGATTTTTATTTGCTGGATTGTAAATCTCTTTGGTTGAATGTTGCTTTATTATTCTCCTCTTTATTTAACAGCATGTAAACTCTTTTCTTTGTGTATAAATAGTTACAGAATGTTCTCTTTCCCCAATTTACAGGTCTGTAAGCCTCACCTCTTTGTACAGCCTGCTAAAAGCCAGACTCTGTCCGTACTTTTACGTCTGTTCCTACCAGTTCACAGTGCTGTTCAGAGCAGCAGGACTTGGTGGAGCAAAAGGCATCACTGCACTGCTTACCCCCACTACTAGGGGTCTACGTGAGGCAATGAAGGCTGATGGTAAAAAGAAATATCTCACCAAATGCTAATGGCTAACCTAGAATAGAATGCTTGTTTGCATGTCTAGACAAGTGATGGGCACGAATATTTTGTGTAGTTCCTCATTTTAGAGCTTAGTCCTGTTGCATCTGAACTGAAATTGGAACTCGTCTTGAACTCAGTGAATGTGGCAGCAGTCCTATCAAATAATGTACACCACACCTTTTTTTAACCATTACTTTATAAACACACTGAAGATCATGTAAATGATTTAAAGGTAGTGTTCTGCAGGTAATAACAATAATGTAGAGAAATGTTTCCTTGGATTATGTTGAGTAGAGGAAAGTAAGGCTATTAACTTCTGACCAATTGTATCTTACTACAGAATACCGACTTTCTTCCAGCTATTTACATGCTATACGTGCTATTATCTCCTACATTATCTACTTGTGAGTTATCAACTGTTAACTGATATGGGCAGAATAAAACCATTTTATTTGTCCTTGACTGTACACTTGCTTACATGAAATGATTTTATCTTTAGTTTCTTGTGTTTCCTATTGAGTTGAAGAATTAAATATTTTTTATAGCACTGGCAAGTTTATTAGCTGTGATCATGCACTGCATAAGTCAGAAAGAAGATTGACTTTGTTTTCTGTAGGGATAGAGTTCTCACTCCCTCTACTGGAGGAGAAGAGGAAGAGCAAGGAGAGCTGCTCCTCTCAGCTAAATGACAGCTCTAAGCAAATAGATGATGACGAATCAAGCAGTGCTGCGTGAGTACTTTTAAGTATGTTGTACTGTATGTCCTGTGGTATGACAGTTGCATGGATGGAAACACTTCATTTTAACATGTCTTGCATTTTTTTACATTTTAGTGTTCTGTATTTTTCTTGCTTTAGAACCTCACACCATAGCGATAACGAAGATGATGATGATGACGACGACGATGATGGTGGTTTGTCTTGGTTGCAAGACATGGGAATACAAGACAAGATCAAGAAGCCTGATGCTATGTCAATCAAGCTGTATGTTAAAACATTTTAAATATGGGCTTACTTTCTGGAGCCTTCTGTTTAGTTTGTTGCATTTTATGACCGGCTTTATGTCCTACATTCACAATAAAGCACAGTTGTAATATTTTTAAATTATTTAAAGTAACACTAGATTTGCTCTTGATGAGAATTTTTTGTAGATGTTTTGGTGTTCACACATCTATCGCAGCTTTGTTATATTACTATCTAAAGCAAAAAAAACCCAAAACATTCCTGCACTATTGTGTGGTCATCAAACACCTCTTTTTGTAGGCGTAAGGAGCACAATGAAGTTCGGCTAGACCACAGGCCGGAATCAGTGGTGATTGTGGAAGGCTCCAACACGTTCACTTTGATAAACTTCCTTATTAATTGTAAGAGTCTGGTTGCTGCCGCTGGCTCTCAGGCTGGACTGCCTCCAACGATACTGTCTCCCGTCGCATTCAGGGGGGCCACACTGCAGACGCTGAAGGTGAGCAGCTGTTAAATGTGTGTTACCTCATCTATTCCAATATATTGGATTCCTGACAGTCTGGTTGATATACAGGCAGCTGGGCTTTGTGGTATAGTCCAGTTGCAGCTCATTATTGTTTCTGTAAGTTATTATTTAAGATTTGACGCCATTTGCCCATTCCGCCTCCTTTGCGCCGATTACAGCATCACTATTACTCAAAGTTTAATCTGTACGATAAGCAGTTTCTTGTGAAGGGAACAATAGAAGGCATACTGTCCCTGTTGCTTTCAGTAGTGTATTGTAATCTGTCAGAATCACCATATTTAGTCAATGAGTGTATAGAAACATTTCAATTATTCCTCCACAGCTAGTGTCCTTAAAAGGTCTATAACATTACTGACTAATCTTAGCAGCTCTGTTGTGTAATATCACCCCTTCTCATGTTTCCTTTGTATTTCAAGACATGGCTGAAACATCTATTTGGGTGAAAAGGAAGCACCAATAATTACTATTAAGCCAAAAAACATAATCCCGAGAAGGGAATAGGAAGGTGGATAGTGTGAACTGGCTGTATGATTGTACTTAAATTTAAGCTATAGAATACAAGTATGATGAGAGAATATCACAAATACCATCAGCGCTGTTCACCACTAAGCCATAACGTTAAAACCACCCATCTAAAACTGTGCTGGTCTTCCTCGTGTCAGCAAAACATCTCTGACCTTTTGAGGCAGGGACTCCACAGGTGCTGTATCTAGCACCAAGACGTTAGCAGCAGATTCTTGAACGAATCGAAGTCGGGCTTCTGTGAATTGGATACATCCGTCCAGTACATCCTTCAGAGCCCAGTCGGATTAAGGACTGGGGAAATCTTGCCTTCTTCTCGTTGGGCATTCTGTTGTCGACTCTTCCCCAGAAAAGCAATGCACACGCACCCAGGCATCCACATCATGTAAATGTGGATTCAGTAACCTCCTTCTATTGCTCCTGTTTTAATGCTCACATGCCCGTTGTAGGAACTTTTGGCAGTGGACTGGGTTCCGCATCTGCACTCATCATTCTGTGTCTATGTAGCACCATATACAAGCTGTGAAATGTGTTCTGATACCTTTCTTTCATGTACAGTATCAACATGTTTAGCATTTTGTGCTACATTAGGACATTTAGAGGACATAGTTTGTTCTCTAGTTGCTCCGATCCTTTGGCTTGGCCATTTTTTTGATGAACTGACTGCTTACTGCCTAATGTATCGTTCTCTTGCTGCCAGTGCAATGAGGTAATCAATAATATTCACTTTCAGTTTTATGTGGTTTTAATGTTGGGACTGACTGGTGTACTTTGGTTGCCATAGACCCTTACAGTTGTTACTCAGTCTTGAGTGTTCTGTTGCTTTTATACAACAGTTTTACATTATAGTGTGTTGGTGTTTGCCATTTTTGTTACAGGCACGAAGTGTGAATGTGAAGACCCAGGTGAGGACAGGCTATCAAGATGTTTGCAGTCTGGAGGTGACAGGTCCCATCATGCCCCATTCGCTACATGCACTCACACAGCTGCTAAAACCAGCGCAGAAAGGAGGCTTCTCTGTGTCACTTTACACACATGAGCCTAGTGCTGTTCTAAATGTACATGTCGCCAAACCATCTGAATCTGATCAACAGGTATGTTACTATAAAGCAATACTGCACAAGAGGGTTTGCATTTTTGCAGTTGTTGACCAAATTCATAAATATTATGAATTTAGTGGATATAAATATTATAGACAAATGAATTTACTTCTATTTTTTAACACGTGTTTGAGTTGCACTCCACACCTAGTCCATTATTACACTACTAGTAACATAATTAGTGATACTACACAAGATGAAACATTTGCACATAAGGATATTGCACAAAATACTAATGATTTAAGATCAGTGAGAAACTGCACATCTGTGTAGTAGCCTGTTATTTCTCAGAATGGGTGCGGATGTGAGACAGAACTCCTTAACCACCACTGAGTCAGCTTTCCTGATCTGCTTGTTAAGTATCTTGCTGGCTGCCACTCCAGCACACCACAGCTGTCTTTGTAGGTAGAACAGCCTCCTTTGACCTCTCTTGTATGTGGTCAGACAGTTCTTTGACCACTCCACCTTCTTGTCCAAGTGGACACCAGAGTTGTCCCAATCAATTTCCACATCCACCCACTAATCAGAGGAGTGACATTAGACTGATCTTCTCAGGTCCACCACCAATTATCTAGTCTTTTTGTCTAGTCAACTCTGCAAAGAGCCAGATTTTCACTGCAAGAAAGCAGTTTTAGGGCTGATACCAACTGAAGTGGGATCGGATGCAGACAGTAGCTCTTTGTGGATAGGTTTAGACATTCTTGTCTTCATCATTCAGTGATGGAGAGTAAACATCAGCTCAAAAAGTTTTCTGAAAAATAATACATGTATTTTTCATACATGTATGTTTTCTTTTGCTTTGTTCTCCGGGAGGGTTATTTAAGTAATGTCCAATTCCACACCCTAGACCCACAATGCTGCAAGCACCGGAAGAGTGAAGGCTAACACGTGTTTTTTCCTATTTATCCTCCACATCCACCCAAACCAATGCTTAAACAGTTATGCCACTCAAAAGCCCTGACTCTAAATAATTCTGACAGTCATATCAGAATGATTTTTTAATGATGATCAGTAATGTTCACCCTTTTGTGTTCTATATCAACCAGAAGTCAGAATTAACTGATTTTAATTTTTAATGCAATGCGCAATCTTCAGGTCTCTTTGTGATTCGCAGTTGTTAAAATCGCAATGGCAACTGACAGCATCTGTTCTCTGTAGAGTTAGTTTTGTACAGTATGTTGCTATTTTATTGTAGGTAGGTTAGAAAATTAATCACACGGTTTACTCGGGATTAAGCAAAGAACAGTTTAAATAACTTGGTTAGGTCAAGGTCATTAAAGTGATTTATTCAGGGAATAATCCTAAATTATATCAGAAATTATGTCAATGAATTGAAAGGAAAGTTGAAATTTCATGATGCATTGAATTTAAGTGTATTTAAATGAAATTGTGCGTTTTGAGATTTCCACCTCTTATATTAATAACTTGCCCATTAACACTCAATGTTTGATTCCACAGAACAATGCAGTGCAGGACTTGAGCAGGTGTGGTCTGCAGCAAAGCACGGTACAGCAGCTGTTCGAGCCAGCCACGCTGGGCAAGTCGGCCCTCAGGCAGCTCTCCATGAGGGATTATTCCTACAGCTGGAGCTCCTGAAACCACCTGCCCCCGTTCAGGTCTCCCCACACGTGCTACATGTCTGGGGGATAAGAAACTGCTTTGTGAGACATCTGTTTAAAAATTGACCCTGACACTGTACGGCCAGAGTTTACCATCACGGGGTAAAGGACAGTAAGACACTTACAGCCCAGAACTTGTTTTGACTGTAAAATGGCAACTGTATGGTCTCGCACAGGACCTCGTACGAGTTTAAACGTTTTATTTTTATTTTAGAGCCTTTAGGTTTTTTTTATGATTTGTCATCAACACGTTTTACTTGAAGCACTAATAGTTTTAACAAGGTAATTTTTAAACTCAATGAATGGCATGTCTGTTTTTTTTGTGCAAACTGAGTATTGGTTAAGAGAAAGTTATTGCAGAAATTAGCTTTATATGTTAGTGTTTCTGTTGTAATTTTTGACATTTTATTATATTAAATGAAATGCTTGTTGTGCCATTGTATCCTCCTTGTTTCATTAACAGGACATCAGCAAAAAAAAGTTTGCGAGAATCGAAAGCTTCTCCTTTCTTTAACTAATATATTTCAGTATTTTTCCTGTAAAAGCTTTTGAATCTACAGCTCTGTGTTCTGTGGTTCTCCTTTGATGCCTGTCTTTCAGTCTTTGAAAGACATAAAGGGAGTATGGTTCTGACCTTCTAGTACTGGGGTGTGCAACTCCAGTGGTGGGCCACTGTCCAAGTAACCTGACAAAAAATTAAAGGCACACTACGTCCGCTTCTAACAAATGTCAGGCCGCTGAAACATTGGTTGTCTCAAGTTTGCGTCTTGGAGTTTGAAGCAATGAGGCTAATGTTCTTTCACAGTGTAAGTTAAGATCACATCACCCAAAGCTGTAAAAGCAACTTGCTATTATCATAGGCTTAATTTTCTCTGTCCAGGTTCGTATGCACTGGTAAAGGTTATAGTTATGTAGCTTAAGTGCAAAACTTCAGAAGCAAACCTCAAGCATGTCTCTGCTGATCTTAAGTGTAAGATAAGGAGGCGACTGCGGAGATCATTTTTCCGTAAATCATTGATTTGTGGTCCAGTACCTGGAAAAATACATTAGTGGTCTGCATCTGAAACCTCTGGAGGTGCTCTTTCTAACTGAAGAGATGCTATAAGTAATTTGAATCAAGTGAAAGTGATCATTGGTCATACGTGAACACACCACTGCAGGGGGCTGCCATGAACACGGGGAGCAGTGTGTGGACGGTACCTTGCTCAGAGGTGCCTAGCGGTCCTGGGAATCGAACCTGGACTTTCTGATCACAGGGCGAATGCCTTAACCACTAGGCCACCATCAACTGCTAATTACTAGACCCGTTAAGAGAACCTGACACCTGACCATTCCACCAAAAGGAACTTTAATATGGAGTTTGTCCCCCCTTTGTAGTTATGAAGCTTTTTCACAATATTTTGAAATGGTTTCTGCGGAAATTTGTGTCCATTCATATCTGAAAGCATTTATGAGGTCAGACACTGAAGTCCTGGCTCGCGAGCTCCGCTCTAGTTTATCCTAAAGGTTAGACTCTGTCGGCCAGTCAAGCTCTTCCACACTGAACTCATCCAACCATGTCTTTATGGGCCTTGCATTGTGTACTGGGTCACAGTCATGCTGGAGTAGAAATGGGCTTTCCCCAAACTTTGTCCGCAAAGTTGGACGCATGACGTTGTCCAAAATGGCTTGGTGTGTTGAAGTATTAAGATTACCCTCCACTGGAAGGCAGGGGCCCTGAAAGAAAAGGCATGTCCCAATACTATTGTCCATACAGTGTATGTATACAGCATGCACGCGTCCTGAACAAGCGCTAGGGTGTGCTCGTGTAGAAGCAGGGGTTCATCGGGACACTAGAAATTGGGGTCTGTTGTATTTGGGCAAGGTGCCCGCTGGAACACGGAGCAGTGGTCGAGGCTTCGCAGAAACCGGCGTGGCTCTGCTGCTGCTCCCGGGTACGGTTTCTTGAGAGCTACTATTCACGCCCATGTATTAATAAGTCGTATCGGCTGATCATACACGTGCTCAAAGACCATGACACAACCGCAGGGGGCGGCACGCAGATCCAAACCTATACAACCACTGATACATTTCCACTTTTATAATTTGTTTTATGATAACAGACTGTCATACGTACATATCATCCACAGTCTGTGTCTAACAGTGCTGAAAGATCTACAGCCAACAGTTCTCAGTTCCCCTGATTGGTAATTTAATGCATATGACTGAAAGGTGAGATGTGGGATGAGGGCTGAAGACAGGAGAGGGACTGAGCAGGCAGGAGAGACTCGGCTGCTGATTCAGGAGACACTGCTTCGGGACCTCCGGTAAGTAGCTGCACCTTCCAGCTCCACTACTTACTACCAACTGTACTCACACCCAGACAGTGACTGAACTGCAGCCCATCAGCTTCAACACGTGTCTCCCTTGTGTCTTCACTGTACTAACTGCACATATCTGTTTGTCTATCTAATCTATTTTATTTGTTCTGCCAAATGTGCACATTTCAAGTGTTTTATGCAAATACATGGTACTTTTAATGGAAATAACGTAAATGGTGTCGTTTTTGTGCGAATAAACATTGCAGAATGATCAGAACGGCTCTTCAGACATTAGAAATATTGAAAAGATATAGGCTAAGCAAAACTGGGAGAGAAGGAAAACTAAACCATACTGTAAAATATGTATGAATAATAATAATAACTAATAATAATTGATAGTTTTCAAATCTTAACCTAATGCTTGTTGATAGAAATGACTGCAGTCTGGGCCTCTTTGAGCTGTGAGTACTATTTCTATGTGAATGAGCATACAGTAGGATTAGATGACTGGCCTCATATTTTGGAAATGAGCCTGGGCCACGGTCTGTTCGTGTTCGGTGTAATGTGAACACTCGTAGTAAAGATATATTTCAAATCATTTGATATAGACACTCAGCATGACTCCCATTCTTTGTGGGCGTGTGGCCTCATGTGCGTCACTGTTCCACTGTGAACTGACAGAAAAAACTGTGCCTTTCAGATTGGGCTGTTTTGCAGATTTACAGCGTTCTTCAGCATCTTTTCTTGCACTGAGATTTTCTGTGAGACATTTCCGTGCAGCATGAGAGTCCTCAGTCACGCAGTGATTGTAGCATCGGTTCTAACAGGTGAGTCAATCCAGGTTATGTGGCAAATCAGTGACTGCTAGATCTGCAAAGAATCACTGCATCCTTAAGATGTTTATTTTAATCCTTCAATCATTGCGCATGTTATCTATACCCCCAACAAAGCCTGTCTGGCAGCGTTCCCTCAGCTCACCAAGGTTGAAGTGCAGTTGGGGAGAACAGTGATCCTGCCCTGCAACAGCTCAGACACCAGCAGAAGGGAACTGGATGTGCGATGGGAGGCCATGGGAAAAGCTGTGGCCTTCTTCCAGGATGGTCAGCTCACTGCTGGACAGGGGTATGAGGGGCGCATAGAGCTCCAAAAATCAAAAGCTTTGCAGGGGGACTTCTCCTTGACTCTAAGAAGTGTAATGATGAGTGATACAGACCTATACGAGTGTCTGTGGCAGGGAAGGAGGAGTCTATCTACGGTAACATTCACCGTTCTACGTAAGTATAGCTGATGTAAAGTAAAAAAAACCTCCAGTGCTCGTCTCACAAACGTGTTCTGACCAAGGTTATTGAATGAAAATCTCGTTTAGTTAAATGAGCGATTGTAGCACACAGTGTAGAGAGCCTTGGTTCACTGCATTTTAAAAGCTGTAAAAGATTACCCAAAGATGACAGGATCATTTTAACAAGATTTCCAGGTAATTCAATTACAATTATTACAAAAAACGTTTCATAATTACAAAATTATTGGTTCCACGTGTCCAGGTCATCCTTGGACTCAACAGGCCTCCGCACGTTTTCAAATGCATTTCGTTATCTTGAGATCATGAGAAAATTATCTCATTAATTCTCTCTCTCTCTCTCTCTCTCTCTCTCTCTCTCTCTCTCTCTCTCTCTCTCTCTCTCTCTCTCTCTCTCTC
>JBBJLR010151257.1:0-15271 GCA_037577145.1 Brachypetersius gabonensis
TATTTTTACATATATATGTGTGTTTGTATACAGAGAGAGATCTCTCGGGCTCCCGATCCTGTGGCATAATGTGGCAGGTGTTCCTCCCTCAGCTGTGGTGGAGGTGCTGATCAGACAGCGCCCACACATTTACTCTTCCCCCCCCGCTGGGCCGCCTAAGCACCTCGGAGAGTTCCCACGCTGCGCAGGTGAGCAGGAGGTCGGCACCATGGAATGCGGACCAGCAGACGTGATTAGAAGATCCCCATCAGGGCATGAATATAAGAGAGCTGTGCTAGAGCGGAGGATATCGGCGTCCTCACTTCGAGAAACAGTATCAGAGACTCTCTTTCTCTTTCTGTTCTCCCCACTGCAGACTCTGAGGATCTTCTGCAAACCGAGTGAGTCGGATTCTAAGGTCCCTTTTTTAGAGAAGGACACCAAGCCGCTACTTCACTTGCATTCTACCTGATTACCACCCGTGTGCACCTTCCCTCACAAAAGATCCTTTTTTCTGCAGCGTATTCACCTCGTCTGTGTGTCTGTGTTCATGCCCTGGCACCTGGCAGTACCAACTGGTGGAGATTGCAGACAAAAACATAAACCCAGACCACAGGCACACCCTCCCAGAACCCCCTCCTGTGAAGCCATATGTAACCTGTATATAAAATAGCTCTGTGCGAGTTCTGTGTTGTCGAATATTTTTTTATGAAGCTTAGAATAAAACAGAAGCAGAAAAGACAGTACTAGTAACTTGAAGGTTTCACAATGTAAAGCTGGCCTTGGTGCTGTTGTACATGATATAAGGTCATAGTAAGAGGAGAAGCTTTAGAAAATGAGCCTTCACCGGTACTGCCGTGAATTAAAGAAGCAGCCAGAAACTGTATAATGTAACGAGCCAAACTGACTAGAAAACCCAAGAGACACGATGCAGTATGGGGGCGGGGGGAGTGCGGGGGTGTAGAACATCCTTATAGCTTGACAAGTAGGTGTGTGTGTGTGTGTGTGTGTGTGTGTGTGTGTGTGTGTGTGTGTGTGTGTGTGTGTGGGCTTGGAAAGACAGATAGAGAGAGAGAGAAGAATGAGAAAGAGAGAGAAGAAGAAAAAAGAGAGAAGTAGAGGCAGAGAGAGGAAGAGAAATGGGGAGAGACAGAATGAGAGAGAGGCAGAGAGAAAGAGTGAGAGAGAGCGAGATACAGAGAGAGAGCGGGAGAGAGAGAGAGAGAGAGAGAGAGAGAGAGAGAGAGAGCATGGATTCTCCATTAGACACACACCACTTAACAGCCACAAGAACATGGAAAAACCACAGTGAGAGGGAACGGATAAAGGAGAGAGAGAGAGGGAGACAGATTGGGAGAGAAAAGAAGTGAAAGAACAAGTGAAAAGAAAGGCTTAAATGAGCATTAATCTCTTCGTAAGTGGGGGAATGAATGTGTTTGTGGCTGTTTAAACCATGTGTGAGATGACACACTGCATTCAGAGCAAATTGCACGGTGTCACGGCAGCTTTTAACACACATGAGTTACTTTCCTCAAACTGAACAGAGTAGCTACAAACGTTAGTATAAATGGAGAAAAAATGGTGGATTTTAAAGAGTTGTTTTAGACATACTTTCTGTTTAACAAAGATGATACAATGAACAATATAATATTCATGTTCAGAAGATCCACACTGACTGTAACACACTACAGGAGGTGTAGGTTGGCAATAAGGCTTCTGTTATATCATTGGTTCATAAAAGAAGAAATATTTGTTGGACAGATGAAGGGAGAGCCTGTTTAGGAAGAGCCTGGAAATTTCCTGTTCCTCCCATTATACCAAAAACATGACAGCAAAACACCTGAAAGTGCCTCAGTATATGGACATAAATGGCTAATAAACAGCCATTTCTAGGATCGTTGTTTGATTTTGAAACGTATGAGAGTGTGTTATAATTTTCAAAATCTTTTTTTTACAGAAAATGTGAAAAATGAGTGCTGATGGTTGTCTCATTGATTGCAAGTTCTATAATTCTATATTAGTAGTACTAAATATACTAAATAAAACTAAAAAGAAATAGCATTATGCATTACATTACAAATATATAACAGTACAAATAATACTACACAGTAAACAGTGATGTTATCTTTAGTATATCGGTGTGTTCTTATTGAAGTCCAGTATAAGTTTCCATTTAAAACCTGTCAATCAGTCCTTCATTAAATTAAATCAGGAACTGCTGATGGAGTTTCACAATCCAAACCAAGGCTGGAGGAACCGAGGAGGAATCTGGAACCAAACCTGTGTTCTTCTCACTAGCTCACACAATATCAACTACTTTTATACAAACTAAACAAATCTGGTTACTTTTTACATTTGTTTGCATTTATCCTAATGTTAATTTTACTAGCAGAAAGACACTTTATCACATGCAGAGTAAAAAATGGCATAGATGCCTAGGACTATGCACAGTACTGCATGACACTGAACAATGTTTTGCTCTTCTCTGTATGAAAATTATTAACAGTTTGCAAGCGGATTTCAGACAAAAGTGCCGTAGATTCCCTCAGGAGCGTGCTCTAGTGTACAAGAACCCAAAGGAGATTACAAAGAGACTCTGTGAATGAAGCTTTCAGTAACGGCTAGGAAAGGTTAGCATTAATTATGCAACTTGTTGATTAATAAATGATAGAAGATGGGTTCATTAATTATAGAAGGATTTTTTTCATGATATATGCTGTTTATTCAACACTATAAACAAGACTAAAGATTTTGAAACATTCAAAAAAAGAGTTTGAATGTTATCCGCATGTCTGCGTGGGTTTCTGCCCAGAGCTCCAGTTTCCTCCCTCAGTCCAAAGACATGTCAGGTGAGTTGGAGATGCAACATTGCCCCAAGGTGTGTGTATGTGTGTGTGTGTGTGTGTGTGTGCGCACCTATGATGGACTGGAGACCTGTTCCGGAGTTTAGACCTATGACTGCTGGAACTGTTGCACCCTCCACAAGCAGATTAGAAAATGGATGGATGGATGGAATAAAAGGAATAGATGGAACAGCGAAATGGGAATAACTAAAATATTAAATGTAAAATTGAACTAAAACATAACATGGAGACAAACAATGTACAGAAGTTTCAAAGGCACCACTAAAGGGACAGTAAGAATAGAGGTAAATATAAGTATAATAAAATAATATATTAAATGCATATCAGGGACAGGCTCTGGCATTTTGGGGTAGAACAGTCCACCACACAATTACGCACACCACCCATCTTTGCGCTTCCATCAATGTGTATTAAAAAATGGTTAAAAAAAAAGGTTTTCACTTTCAATAAGACCATTTAGTTCAGCATGGAAGACATAAAATAACTAACTTAAAGGTCTATTGTTCTAGCATTGGCTGTTGTTATAAACAGCCGTAAATAGCTGTTCTCCTTGCAGTAACACTGACGATATTTTTATTTCGCTTATTTCACCCCCATTCAGATAGCAGACTAAATTGCGCGGCCCTAAAACAATTGTTTTATTGATGTGTTATCACCATAACTTTGCAAACAGTTCATTTATATACCAGCACTAACGTTCTACAATGGCACAGATTTACCAAGGGTGGTTAATGGGCTCGTTTACTCATAACTTAACCTAAGTGTTCTGAAATCAGTCCAGCTTACTGCAGGTTCACTGCCGTCAGCCGATGAAGACCTGGCAGAAAGATTTCTCTACATTTGAACATTTGACAGCATCTGCCTGAAGTGTCAATTTTTTTCTCTCACAGTTTCACTGCACCCCCCCCCCCCCCCTTATGTTTTCTCTCTCAATCTCATCCACTGGCACAGAGCCAAAAGGGGGAGGTGTTTAAATATATGATTGGACCAGCCCTGTTTCAGTAAAGAAAATAACTTTTTTGACGAATACATTAAACAGGCACCAAAGCGAAAGGGGATGGTGTTCAAAAAGTTGATTGAGCCAGCCCAGTGTCAGTGGGGCCATGGATCTAATGGAGTCTTATGGGCTGGTCAGACAAATAAATAAATAAATAAATAAACAGACAAACAAACAAACAAACAAACAAACAAACAAATAAATAAATAAATAAATAAATAAATAAATGGTCAGCCCAAATAATATGTCGGCCAAACGGGAAAATGCCTGATACGCCAGATGTTCAGTCTGACCCTGATGCAAATAGAAATGTCTGTGATTGGCTCAAATAATCTGAATCTGTGCTTAGAGACATACATTTGCACCAATGTTTTTCAGCAATATGTTGAATTAAAAAAGACAAACAGTAACTGCGCAATAAAAGTAACTAAGCCAATAAATGGCTTACACTAATGGCACTTTTCCACGAGCCATTTTCCCATAAAAAATAAAAAACCCCGTACCCAAGCCAAATCCGAGCTGTTCAACGGCAGGGCCAAAAGTGGGCAGCGGTGTGACGGTCTCCAACTAGTTTTAGACCTGGTTTCCGGTCACGTGTTGTTTTTTTCTATTTTCAGTCACGTGCCCGTGATTTCTCTGTTTCTTTTCTTTCTGGAATGTTTTGGGTTTTATGATGTCCCTGGTTTTGGTTTCTGTTATGTTTCTTTGTTTAGTTCATTCAGAGACATTTACCACCATCTTGGGACGAATATTTAGTTTAAAGTTCCATGTTAATACTTTCGGTTTTGTCTGGTTATGCATGTTCTGGTATTATGTTCTGAGTTTATTCTTGTTCTTGTGTTCTTTTCCCCACTGTGTCCACCAGATGTCCCCTTTGTCCCTATACACTCCTGTCCCTCGTTCATGTCATTCCCTCCTGGCTCTGGTTCCCCTCTGGTCCCTGATCCCGTCTCCTGGTTCCCCTCTTGGTCTGAATTCCCTCCTGCCTCTCTGGTTCCCCTCAGGTCCCTGATCCTGTCTCCTGGTTCCCCTCCTGGTCTGGTTTCCCTCCTGTTTTCGGTTCCCTCCTTCTCTGTCATGTTTGATTTCCTGTAGTTCCCTTGTAGACCCACTAGGGGTCCCCTGTGTTCCCGTCTGTCCTGTTCCAGGTCACGTGTTTGTCTTGTTTACTCCCTGTCACCTGTTTCCTGTTTTATGTTAACATGTCCTGTGTTCCCATTGGTTCTGGTCCTTGTGTGTCCTGTATATAGTCCCCGCGCCGTGTCTGTTTAGACACGGTGACATTAAAGCTCACTACCCCGATGTATGCTCCTGCCCTGTATTCCTGTCTGGTTCCCCGTTCTGGTAAAGTGTATTTCTGTTCTCCCTGTTTTTGGCCATCGTACCTTGTTTTGGTTTTCCCTTTTGTCTCAATAAACCCAGTTTATCACTCACCATGTCCTTGTTTTCCGGTTCCCTGTCCTTCCACGCCACGGTCCCTGAGCATACCGTGACAAGCGGCTAATTGCATTGCATTCTGATTGTCATGACAGAAAGACTTGCCTTTTCTACTGTCTGTGCAAAAAACAACAATGGAATTTCAGTGGCAGCTTTTAATACTGTTAGAAAGGCAAAGGTTTACGTGGACATCAACCGGCCATAAACAGGTGAGAGAACCGAGTCAGAAACTCCATTACTGGGCTGAGATACACTGAAAACTCACACAATAATTCTTCTGTACTTCTGTACAATTGCAGTATAGTTTAGGTACTACAGTCCCTGTAGGCTTCTGAAAATGTAACTATGTACCCAATGTCATTTGACCATGGGTTTGCTAACTTTTGCACTCAACCTTAGAGAAAAGTAGGTCATAGAGTATCAAAAACCTCATAAGTAAGTCTTTTTTTTAAGATTACATAATAACTCAATATTGTGTGTGCATATTTAGGCATGTCATTAAAATAATTTTTATTGTAAAACTACAGAAGTGAACTTTAGCACCGAACATGTCTGGCTGATTTGAATGAGTCAATCAAATTGACTGATTGACCCATTTGGGTTAAAAAAGACAACTGTGTAAAGTCTAGATATTCAGCCATGTTCATCAAAGTCAAACTCAACATGATGTTTTGCTTGCATGCTCACAGTGTTCATCTGCGACATGACATCATTTAACACCCATTAAAATCTATGTGATTTTGTATCCTGGCAGGTGCAGATGTGACTGGGGCTTTATAGCAGGTTTAAAACTCAACAGCTCAACCAGAAAATCTGTTAATTGCTGCAAAATCACATTCGCAAGTTTCTGCCATTGCTGGTGTCAAAGAAAAGCACCTGTAATGATTGAGGTGTTAAGCTGCGTGTACAATTGAGTAATGAAGAGCACCAGCATGAAAAACACGGAAGCAAAAGTAGGAAATAAAACACAAGGAACAAAGAAGTAACTGC
Organism: Brachypetersius gabonensis; assembly: GCA_037577145.1. Classification (NCBI taxonomy): domain Eukaryota; kingdom Metazoa; phylum Chordata; class Actinopteri; order Characiformes; family Alestidae; genus Brachypetersius; species Brachypetersius gabonensis. The sequence goes on from JBBJLR010151257.1 coordinate 6,268, forward strand.
TACACAGTACTGTGCAAAGGTCGTAATATTGAAATATTGTTTAAATGAGTAGCGTTTTTCACATTAATATTACTAAAAATGACTAAATAAAGCAAAAATAAATACTGTTCACATTATACAGTAGGGCATTAACAACTCCTGATACTTTCAAGCCGACTGGTCGGTCAGCAAAGTCGAAGACGAGTCGACAAGTCGTTTGCTGACGTCATCACACACGCAACGGAGGAAAACTGGTGTCCAACACTGAGCAACTTTTATTAAAGTTCTCTTATTTATTTATTATTTATTAAAGTTCTCTGTAACATTAACAGTCAACACACAGACAATTAAACAAAACAAAAAAAAAGCAAAGGCTGATATCTTGAATTTAAGTGTACAACTGAGAGTGGGAACAGTTTAAGCCGTGGCAGGACGACTCCCTGCAGTGCTAGCATTAGCCATGTTAGCTAGCAGAGCCGTTTCAGATGCAGAGCGCCGGTTCTGTTACTGTACTTTAACACCGACTTGCAGGTTCTGCAGGTCTCCGTGCTGTTTGTGTTCTAGAGTGAAGGATCTCCACACATGTAATGTGTGTCTTCTCTGCTGCATGTCTCTGGTCTTCTTGTGGTCTTATGTTTAGATTCCCCTCATGCCAATGGTACCGCCCCTTTTCTGAAGGGAAGCTTAAGTCAATCAGAGGCAGAGATTGCATTGCACACACAAGTGAGGGCAGAGAGACAAAAAAAACACACGACCAGTCGACTTTTGTGTTAATGCCCTATTATACAGTAAACAGTGATTCTATATACAGTATGTTTTATGTACAACTCATTAAATACCAAATGCTGTTCTACAATGTTTAGACAATTTGCATACGAGTCTTTTTCGCGGTACTGTATAAACACAAAGAAGAACACAAACACAATAAAATAAATGGGATATATAATATACACAAGGACTAGACAAAGACACACAAACATAGTGATACTTATACACCACATGAGACCAGGATCACCTGGAGAACTGAATAGAAGCAGATGGGAGATCAGACACTAGACTGGACACGGGAGTTGGGACATTGGAATGGACTGAACAACATGTGAGACGGGACAAACTGGACTAGAATAGATGACTAGACTTGGATGGACAACTGGGAGGGAGACATTATAAAGGAGGTTGACAGGAACAAAAACAGTACTTGTAGGAGGAAGGGAGAGTGACTGGGACTGCAGCAATACTGGTACAAGAACAGGGACAGTAAATGGAACCAGGACTGACAGGAAACAAGAGATAGGGACTGAGACTGACAGAGTTAGAAGGGAATGGAAGGGGTTGAAAAGGAGGTTTGGCAGCAGACACGTCCTGGACAGTCAGACTAAAAGTCTTTTAAACATTATTGCGGGTTATTTTGAGAATTAGTATCCAGGTAAACATTGGACAGGACAAACAACTGGACAGGAATGGATGTTATAAGGGAACATGATAGTCATAAGGCTGGACTATGACTGGAGACTGGACAGGGGACTGGACAAATTAATGGACTGAACTGGGAGAGGAACAAATGGCACTTTTCCACCGGTACAAAGATTCATGCCATTCTGTCAACAAATGTTATTCTCTTACAAAAATCCAACCTGTACCCGAGCTGCTTGATGGCAGGGCCAAAAGTGGGCCTCAGCTGACCTGATTGTATCACTACTATTTGATTGGTCGAAATGTCATCACAGCATGGAAAAACGCCATTATTTTACTGACCACCAAATAAAACAACAATGGAGATACAACCTAATAACTGGGAAGCTGATTTAGTACAAGAGTTTTTAGTGCTGTGAGAAATATGAAGGTGTACCAGGACATCACTGGTTGTCTGGATTAGGTTTTCATTGACTGAAAAATGGAAAGAAAATTTTTTAAATGCGAACAAGACCATAAACAATTAAAGACCGCAATAGCAGAAGCAGCTCTGACAGAAAAAAATCTTTCCGCTGGTTTGATTCCTTGGAGGCGGTTTTGTGACAACCGACCATAAACTGTGTGGAGAGAATTGAGTCAGAAACATCATTACAGAGATTGACTGGAAAGCATGAAACAGCTTCAGTACAATCGTAGTACCGTTTAGCTACAGCTTGGTTCCTGTATTTCTGTCAAAAAGTGCCTGAAGGCAGCACTGGTACAAGGACGCGGTCAGTAACTAGAACTGGGACTGACAAGAAATGAGAGAGAGGAATAGAGAGTTACAAGGGTCAGGGTTTGGCAAGCTCTGTTCTGGACAGTCAACTAAAAGCATTTCAAAGATTCTTGCTTTAAGGGTGATTTTGAGAACGAGTGTCCAAGTAAACGTACAAGCACTTAAAACCTGTAAAATGCTGTTCAGGTCGTCTCCAGAAGCGCTGAGATGTTGTAAATCCCTATATAAGCTTCTCCTACACATGGCAGACCTCTTGTAAAGGCTAGAACTCCTTTTCGCTGAAATGCTTCAGATGAGCAGGAAAGGAAGCGAGCACTGCAGTTTTCCTGGGAGCAGTGATCATAAATAGTTAACACTTCTTTGACCCCAGCCCCCGCCATCTTCTCCTGTTTTCTCTCGGATTAAAAATTGAACAGTTTCAGGAGCGCCTGAGAAAGATTGTAAAAAACTGTTAGACTGAAAGTCGGCTGTGCCTGAACACCTGGCCCGTCCCCGGCCTGTCCCCGTCACTCGAAGCTCATGAGTGTTTTACACAGCCAAAAACAAAACACAGCAGGATTATGTTTAACCCTCCTTAGTGCCCCATGTTGTATAGGCCTTTAAATCTTTACATCTACTTTTTGTGAAGAGTTTGCACAACCATTTACCATAAACATAACATTTTCCTGCAAATTTTAGAGAACAATTTATGTCTATTTCTATTTATTCTTTAATTTAATTTTAATGTTTTTATTATAGTCCTGTAAAACACATAGCACAACCTTTGTACATGATCATGGATAAACGTAAATATATCTAAATTACATAGTGTGTAATTATTATCAGTGTCTATTGCAAAACAAAAAGTAGCTCATTCCCATTTCAGTTCTGTTGGAGATGCATTCAGCTATAAAGCAGATATAGAGTATATAAATACAGATGCAAACATATTTCTTTTAATGTAAGTTAATGTCAAAAGAATTTATTCTAAGTACTTTTAGATATATGTATTATTATTATCAGAATCACAATGAAGTTGCTTATGTTACGACACACAGAGATAAAAACAAGAACAAAATTAAATACAATATAAAACTTCCATACTAAACACACTATGCCATAAACACAACATGTGGCCAGTAGACAGGTGGACATAAATGCTATAGATAAAATTACTGCTGAAGTTGCTATTGCTATTTTCTTATTATTATTGATGATCCCATCAATATTATTATACCATGTAGGGGTGACCTGACAAAAGTGAGCTTCTCTATGTGATGAACTTTATTTTTATCAGCATTCTGTAAAGTGGTGGTGGTGGTGGTGGTGGGGGGGGGGGGTATACAGGAAAAAAAACTTAAAAAACAATTTAAGTTGTCATGGACATTTTTCTTTTTCACAATCTTGGCAATTTAGTTACATTACACCCTCTCCAGAAGTAGTTTTTTCCCTTCCCTCGTTCTGTTCATCCTACTCTGGGCCCTGGGGAGTGACGGCTGAATGTCCACACACCCACACCCTCATACTCTCACACAACCTCGGGCTACATACAATTTATCACGGTTAGTGTAGTCATAACCAGTCTGCCGTATGATAACTCTTTCCGCATTAGTCACACACATACAGGGCCCTGTTTAATTGGTTCATAATTTCACTGCCTTTTTATAAGGCTGACACCTTTGCAGCCTTCGAGTGCAGATAATGTGTAGGAAAGATGCATTTGTTCTGCTGTCTGGAGCCTCGTCTGTCGTTATTGTTGCTACAATAGAACTGCTAAAATCTCATTCATTATCCACACTGTTTATCCTGTGCTTAGAGCTTTTGTTCTAGCTTGTTGCTGACTTGGCATATTAACACTGCTAGCCATTGTGAAATTTTACTACCATTTGTAACCACAGTGCACCTTTCCGGGCAACATTTTTAATTGGGTTATGAATCCCATGGATCTGAGATACTAAGATCTCAAATAAAGAAAAGTGCAGTTTGGTATATAGGTTGGTTAATGATCCCAGTGCATGTATTCATCAAATATGTACTTTCATTATGTGTTGTATTAATAAAGAAAAGAAACTATAAGTATTCATAAGTGTAGCCAACATGGTTAAGAAATAAATGGAATTTAGAAAAAAGACAACATTGTTTACAAAATTGTGGTCCTTCAAGGTTAGATGGTCCAGGTCCCCAAGGGTTAATCTGATGGATTTATGATGTAATCATTCAAAAATTGTTGAAGAGACTCAAATGAGGACTTAGGCTAGACCGGCAGCCTCCAACCTGATGTCCCGTATCTTTAAGACCCTGGTAATCAATAAAATATTTTTTATTTTGTCTTTCTGGGCGGCCTGGCACCAAATAACACGTTTTAGATATTTTGGCTGTAGATATCGTGGTCTTATTAAAACGTGTAACTTCTCCTCTTTCTTGAGGAATGAGATTAAATTCTCCTCAAACATCTCCCAGTGCATCACTTTTATCATTTAACATTTGAAGAAATGCAGATCCATATCATTATGCTCCATATTTCACTGTGGGTGTAGCGGTCATGGCATCATATGCACAACTCTTCTTTCTCCAAACAAGACGAGCTGAATTGCTGCAAAACAGATCTATTTTTGATTTATCTGAGATTCTTTTAAGCAGAGGAGTTTGGTGTAGGAAGACAGTAAGGTGGAGTGATGGAGATGATTGTGGTGCAGTTCATTGCTTATTATTCTCTCGCAACTGTTGTTTCTGCTGCTTCTGGTCCCATCCCAGTGACAGTTTAGTACCTTTTTCTGAGAGTGTGCAATATCAAATAACTTAATACTTGTTTCCCTCACTGTAAGTACATAAAAGTATGTTTCAAAAGGGGCAGAAGTTGAAGACCTAAGCAGGTCCGAGATGCAGCAGTATTGAGAAGCTCTTTAAAGCCTGGAATGAAAAGCAGAGCTTTGTATCTCTTTCTCGCTTCCTTGTGAAGCTAGTGGAGTGATCCCATCAGAGGAGTCACATGGGAAAACATCAGTAGGTTATGACCCAGGAGAACTGCAGCATTCTGGATGCTCTGTAGAGAAGAGATGGAACTGTACATGTGGGAAGGCTTGCAGGCAGGGAACTGCAAGTTTAGGCATGGCTAGAGCTTGAACTAGAAGTTGAGCAGGCTCTGCAGTCATATTCTCCTGATATTTGCTTTGAAAATTTGCTGGATCTAGTTGTAGATATTGTGTTATCTGGGAAAAGTTGATTGCATAGGATCAAACTAAGGTTTTGGATAGATGGAATATGAAAGAGTGAATGATAAGCAGTGGTAGACTGCTCCAGTGAAATAGAGTGCTTTGCAGTTAAGTAGTGATGAGGCTTCAGCCATGAAGAGATGTCAGAAAAAATTAAGTGTCAAAATGTACTTAATTTTCTGTGGAGGAGGAAATATAAGTACACCTACTTGTCAATGGCATTGCAGTGATAAGCAAGAAATGTGAGCAAATCACAGAGTTTTAATGCACATGCAGGACTGAAGTGGACTAAGAATTAAACCCTGAGGAACACCAGTACAGAAGCTTACTTACCTGGTACAACGGATCTTGACGATGGGATTCTGAGGATGGGAATTGAGAAAGAACAGTGTTGAATGTGCTGAAATGAGTTGTACTCAAGGTCAAGGATGACACAAAGAGGTCAAGAAGGTCAACAAGGACTGAAGACAAAGTGTTCTTGTCTTTATGCAGAGCTTCTGCGACTGACAAGACAGTGGATTCAGTTGAGTGTCCTGGCATGTTTCCAGATCCTATCCTCTGTGTGTGTGTGTGTGTGTGTGTGTGTGTGTGTGTGTGTGTGTGTGTGTGTGTGTGTGTGTGTGTGTGACTGCTGCCATGCTCCACCTACTGGAACCCTACCCTTAACCTACAAAAGATCAACTATGACTTATTTTGTTTTTTTCTTTTTTTTAAGCTGCAGTTTTGTGTAAAAATGCATTTTTCCTCATGGGGTGCAGCCAGATGTCCCTACAACCACAAAATGTTTTCATCACTCACACACACACTTATAGTCTGAGAGCCTCTGTGGATTCCTGGCACACTCCCAGTTCTCATAGTGGAGTCCCTGCAGAGGAAGTGAGAAAAACACTCTTCTCGTCCTGCTCTCTCAATTTCTCTGCTCTTTTTGGCCATATATAAATTGTTCTGTAAGTGCTCCTGGCTATTGCACTGCAAAAACATCTCAGAATGCGGCTGCTTTAAGAGTATTACAAGATTATCCAACATATTTAAGACATTTGACATTTACGTTTCAATAATTAATTAATGAAGTTCTTGTAGACATTGTTTTTTTTTCTTTTAAATAAAGCTTGATCATAGGGGACAGCTTAATATAAGAAAATATTAAGAAATAAGCTGTTTACAAGTGAAAAAAGGGTAGCTTTATCTCCTTGAGTTACTCCTTCTCAGGCAATCTCCCCCACGGCACTAATTCACACTGACGTGTACAGTAACTGGAACAATCCCACTGGGCTCATACAAACACTGCTGAAAGCCCACTGTTAATCCACTGAGAAGCCCTTTAGTTCCAAAAAACTATTCAGCAACACTGTTAAAAAATTCAGCGGTATCTTGCCTTATTTCAAATTTCCTAAGTAATACGATTTTTGTGTTTGTTTTAAATTTTATTATAAGTTTGAAAAATCATTAACAAGATTTAGTAATTAGCAAGATTTAGTAAGCAGAAAATAGCCATATGCTTCTCGATATTGTAAAAGACACATATTGATACTTTTTTGACCCAAAAGGGAAATAATGTTTAGTACCTGCAAAACTGCAGGTATGCAATAACAGACTGTAGCTTATTTAACCCTCTGTTCCATTAATTACTGGTCAGTTTCTGAACCTAAAACCACTGAAATAATTTGGGTGGTGGGTTTGACTGCTAGGTTGAGAGTGGTCTACCATCCAAAAATGCCCAGTTAATCCTTAGAACCCAGAGAGTATTAGTAAAATCTGATTTCAATATAATCGGTGTAAATCAGCCTAAAACCAGTGTTTGTTCTTCTACATGCGCACTCTTTCTCTCGACGTGCCGCCGTTCAGCCGCTCTCTTGAAAATTTGTCATTTTTGTTCTTTATGGGCATTTGTATGTCACATCATTTAAAAAAAAAAACAGTAGTGGTTGTTATTATAATTACATGTTTTTTCACAATTACTTTGTTTCTCCATGACTCAGAAACAGTAAACAATGCTTAGGATGATGTCTGACACCTCGAGCATCATCACAAACCGGGGAGCTTCCATATAAGGAACTGTTTTGTCATATGATGATAGTCTACCATTTGTTGTGCTTCCAGCACAAATCCATGCAGCTCATGTCCTAAGGGCTGGATATTGGCTAACACACACTGTGTGTCACTGAATGGGTTTTCTAATTTTGCACAAGTGTCAAAGGAGGGTGTCCAGGGAGGGTACATTATGAATGTTTCTAAATTACTCATCAAAGAGGCCTTTTTTGTATTTCTATTGGCTGAGGGAAGCAGTTCAAGGAGTCAAGAGAGAAGAGTTACTCAGCAATAAGTACAGGGAACAACTCCCAGGCCGTTGCAGGATGCGTATGACGGAGAAACCCACTCATATCAAGAGCTCCCACAAAGCATGTACATGGAGAGATTCCAGACATATCCATCTAAAAATAAATGAATAAAATATGTATTGACATTATATATATATATCTATACTGACATATCGCTAATCATTTGCACACATTGAATTATTCTGTTAGCTTTCTACTTGACTGCTGATGCAACATTTGCACAATTTTTAGATTTTTGAATGTTAAAAATGACCCTTGTTCTATTACATTTAAAGTTTATATTTACTTATATGTGTTCTCCATGTGTCTATTGGTCAAATTTGGAGACACACCATAAAGATTACTTATTGTTGACTTGAATTTTTAAATAAATGTCTTTTATTTGATGCCTTTTTTACTTATTTTGCGATGATATATATTTTAGTTGTTAATTATTAGTTGTTTTATGATTAGTTAGTAGGGGTGTAACGATACACAGATGTCACGGTTTGGTACGTACCTCGGTTTTGGGATCACGGTTCGGTACGGTTCCCGATACAGCAAAGTTAAGCAACAAAAAATTCTAAAGAATATGGCTTGGTTTGTTTTTGTTTATTTTCAATAAACAGCAGTGTATTAACCAGCAAACACTCACTCTTGCTTACATTTTCATGTATGTGTAAGGCAGCAGAAGTGTTACGCCAGTAGGTGGCCCTACTGCACCACACTACGATCCAGGTTTATGATTTACTTGTGCTTTTTGCTCCCTCTGTGATTCCATATTACTTCAATCACGTCTTCTCCGTTGTACCGTGTATTCTCCGAAAGACATCATGTACCGAACCGTGACCCATGTACCGTTGTCACGCACACCAGGTCACTAACAAACACAAAACACATTAAGAAGTGAAAAATATGTTATAGAACTGTAAAGATAGATATATGATTATAAATATGGAACCAAGAATGACAATGACAGATGGAAAAATAAAATAAAGATAAATAAATAAAGTACACACACAAATATGTACACATCACCTTACAGATGACTTTATATAGAAGGAATGGCAAAATTAGCTGATAATTTGGCTAAGTAATCAATTGTAATGTTGAGTTGGTATAGCTTTACATAGCTTTAAAAGCAACTGACAACATGCGATTTATTTGACCGTATAGGCAGGTATATTTGCCTTTTTTGGGTTGAAAAAAAATCTGTCTAAACTAATCATTCAAGTGAAAAATAAAAAATAAATATATTTTATTATGTAACTATATGACAATGTACATTATTTTATATGTTATGTATAATATTAAATAGTTACATAGTA
>JBBJLR010151310.1:0-15267 GCA_037577145.1 Brachypetersius gabonensis
GTGGTAGCTGACTGACTCTGATCATTATATCTATGCCACAGTGAGGCCTGTCTGACTTCACACTGAAAATATTGAAAGTTACTTGATTGGTTTCTGCGGTTTAATAAAAAACGCATACAAGTCTATTACAAATCTAATATTACTCATAATTCAAATATTTGAAAAAAACCTAAAAGCAGATCTGAAATCAGCATGAAAAAATGGTTTAGAAAAGTCTGATGATTACAAAATGTTTTTTTTTGTTGACCTGTGAATTGGGTCATTTATAGCAGTTATGAGACAATTGTTAGTAGTTACTGAATAATTTATAGCAGGTTTCTGAATAGGCCATAGTTGATGCTGAGTAATTTATAACAGTTGCTGAATAATACATAGTTACCACAAGAGCATTAGTGAGGTTGGTTGCTGATGTTAAATTATTAGTTCTGGATCACAAACAGATCCAGATCTTCAGGAAGACGCTGGATGGAGCTCAATCACTCTAGACAGAGGTCCCCAACCCGCAGGCGATGGATCATTTGCTACCAGGCCATGTTTATATTATATGTAATAAGCAAGTTATATATGATGCGCTTTATTGTTTTATTATGCACCCCCCATCCCTCAGGCCATAATACAATTGTCTTGCATGAAACCGGTCGGTGGTATATAAAAGATTTCACTGCTCCACAGCCCAGTGCTCGGGTGCTTTATGCCTGTCATGCATGAACTTGGCATTGGGAATGTGCAGTTATTCCAGATTAGGTTGTGCATGTGTGTGCAATACTGTCAGAAACTGGAAACAGGTGCATGACAAAAGAGTGTTCAAGGACATTTAATCAAACATTCCTATAATTGTTGTAATTGCATCCCTTTTCTACACAAAGGAAACTTATGTGTTTGCCTAAAAACATCACTGATGACTGGAGAAGTAACAAAGCATCATGAAACTGGAGGACAGACTGAGGTCCAGTTAGAGCTGACCTTTGCTTATTGTCCTGAGATCAGGACAGATGAGTTAGACATAAAGTAAATAACAGATGAGGCTGGATTAATGGAAGGCCCGGGAAGGGCAGCAGAAATAAGTACACTTGATGTTTAGGTCGTTTACATGAGATTTAGGACATGACAGTTGTTCTGGTTATTGATAGGCTGCCACATCAATTATATCTGGTTATAACCGGCCATCTGTTCGGGTTATTTGAATTGCTGCAATGAAACCGGCACCTGACGTTTTTCAAGTGAGCTTTAGAAAACACAGTGTCTCGGATTCTGCTTTTTGCTAAGAATCTTTTAAAATTTCATTCTTTTTTGCTTTGCTGTAGATCACAATTCTTGCATTTGGGCATTTTAGTTTTAATAAAAAAAATGGAAGGACAGAGACTAACAATTTTCAGGTGATGTGGCAATAGGTCCTGAATGCACTGGGAAGGATACCTTAGTTTTAGACTCCTTCTCCTGCCTCTGATGTGCTTTGAGTACTGTCATGATGCAAGTCTGATAAATGCTGTAAATCAACCCTCTTTAGGGGTCCGTCATGATGCTCTACCACATCTGGTGCTACAGATTCTGGATTTAGGGCCTGTACTGTAGAGGAGGGGGGTGTATAGGGGCTGGTCATGTCTCTACTGACGTGACGGTGATAGTGATGATGATCAACAGCAGCAGTATCATCATCATCTCATCATTATTATTTTTTATTATTCTTGTTGTTATTTTTGTTATTTAATCATGCATTAATATAATGTTTCAGACCATATCATTTTCTCCTATTCTGACATCTCAGCTTACCTTTATCTCCATTCTTTTCACATAATTTGTACATTTTCTTTCATGTTGGTTCAAAATTACAAGATGAACAGACCAATAGAAATCATCCAAATTTGCTCAGAATAAAACTTTTTGAGCCAATTTGGATGATTTCTATTAACGTCTAAAACATTAACTGATGTTTAACCTTCTCCTGTAAACTTACGTTTTTACATTTACGTTTACCTTTACGGCACGTAGCAGAAAGTCTTATCCAGAGAGATGTACATCAGGGCTCAAGTAGTCTGTTCCTCAAACTGTGAAGCTATACTTAAATCAGCGTCCGCTATTCAACCAAGTTACTGCAGGCTAAGTACACCTAAATGACTCCAGAATTTTATAAGGTTGTGTTATAAAAAGGTACCGACAACACATGGCGGGAAAGCCTAGCTCATTGCTCGCTTCAGGAAGAGTTTACCATGCTTGCTGGAGCCAAGCTGGCACTTGTGCAGACGTGATTAATTTGGCAGACAGTGGCACGTGCAGCCTGCACTGTTAATCAGCTCCACCAGTCCCTCCTTTGGAGAGTGGGTGGCCAAATGACAAGTAAACAATGCGTTAATTGTTAATGGACGTACTGCAGAAGAACAGAGCAGCAATGGGCTTTGCAGGGACAGGATGGAGGGAGGAGGGCATCACACACCCTACTTCTGCTCCTTCTGCCACACACAGATTTGTCCCCAGGCTTTCTGGGGGGCCGAACAAAATTAACAGCGGCAAGCCTCATAGCTTGACCAAAATCACAGAGAAGCCAAATGGGGTGTGTAAGAGAGAGGTTCCTTCATTAAAGACTTCTTCAAGACTTCTCCTCCCACACACCACATCATTTTGATGTCCCACATGCATTATGCATTCTAAATAATATCCATAAATATCTCCATACAATAATATATTTAAGTATTATAATTATGTACCTATATTTAGGTTCGTATATTTTATATAAATATTAATAACGGTATGTAATGATAATGTGTTGTCCCTGTTCAAACAAAAGTAACTTTACTTTCAATGTAAGTCAGAAGTTACAATAAGAAAGTAATTTTGGACCACTTTATGTTTCATTTGATGTGAAATTTTGTACAAAAAAAAGGAAAATGGTTTCTACATGCTTTAAAAAGTATGCTCCGCAAAGTAGGAAAACAAACACATCACTCTCTCTACACACACACACACACACACACACACACACACACACACACACACACACACACACACAAACAATCTGCCAGACAGGCCCCTAGTGGTCCGCTATTATTAAATTTCCTAAAACATCACTCAGCTTTTAAAGGAGGTAATTAATTTTTGCTCTGACACCTCACTGGCTCCTTCTGTCCCTTCTGTCTCTTATCATATTTCACTGACAGGCTTGTTTCAGACCCGTTTTTCATCACCGAACTTCACCAAACACACCCCTACCCTCCACTATTTTTATTCTTTCACTTAATTTACCTTACACTCATTCTCTTCTCTGTGGGGGTTCATTCTGTGAAGCTGTGAGCAGGGGTGGGAACAAGTCACTGAGTTGAAAGTAAAAAGTCCGGAGTCAAATCTCAGATTGAGTCTTCCTATAGTGAAAATGATGGTTGAATTTTAGATGTGCACATTAAAAAACATGTCTACATGAATAAATCCAGCAACCATGCGTAATAGTTACAGTCAATGTTAGATAAACAAGATGTAGGTAGATATTAATGGATAAATAGAGGAATAGTGGAACGTTTTTGATCCCACTGCTATTTTAGGCCAGCTGGTGGTCTTGTGGTTAGGGTGTTGCCCCTGCGCTCAGAAGGTTGTAGGTTCAAATCCCAGGACTGCTAGTGTCATCAGTGAAGTTCCCTTGAGCAAGGTACCATCCCCACGCACTGCTCCCCAGGCCCCCCTTGTTGGTGGCAGCCCCCGGCTTCACTTGGTCAATCGGTTAAACGCAGAGAAAGAATTTTCCACTTTGTGCTGTAGTGGTGTGTCCACACGTGAGTATAATGGGCCACTTTACTTTACTTTATACCAGTAGTGTAGGTTTCTTTTCACCTTTTGTTGGTGGGCTGCACTGCTCATACCACCTGACCCTCAAATTACAAGTGTTTATTCCAATTATTCCCATCAAGCATATGTTACATTAGGAATGTGCTGTCAACACTTATTTAATATGCAAAAACATTCTTATCTCCAGCACTTGACTATAATTGTATTTAAACAGACATGCTGAACTATCAATCCTCCTCTCAGCAGAAGACTTTCACTATTACAATACATTTACATTAGTTATCATAGAAAACTGTTCACCAGCCTCAGCTAGAGAAACCTGCATTAATTAAATCAATATACTTCTAACCAACATGCCTTTTCCTCATTATAGGAGCTCATAGTTTAAAGAGAGATATGAGTATCAGCATAGAAATAATGACTGATCCACTTGAGACTTATTAGACAATTAAAACCCATTGAAACGTTCAGCTGCTAAAGTAACTGTCCGATTTTGTGAGTGATAAAATTCACTCTTTGGTGCTCAGCAAAGTTAATATCATGTTTTTTTTCCCCCCTGTGCTGTTTATGCACAGATCGGTGATCGAACAGACATTAGTGTAGCTATTAGACACAGGGATTAGAGAGTAAAGGTCAGTGACAGCACTGGGGCGGCACATTGTCTACAAGTTAGCATCTGGACAGCAACACCAACTAGGCACTGGACAATGGGGCTCGAAACGCTGCTCTAAAAGCAGACACCTGGCAACCCTAGGTGGACATATGTGGATGTGGTGCAGACACAAAGATGTCAAAGCCTTCCTTTAAATTTTAATGAAGTGATTAAATCTAGACCCACCAAACAAGCTAGCTGAAGAACTAAGCTACAGCACTGGTCTTTTAGTCTACAGGAGATCTACAGTCTGATTTAAGTAAGAAGCTGACAGTGTCTTACATTCTCGCAGCCAGTCTTCTTAGTTTTGGGGTAGCTGGTGGCCTGGTGGTCTGCGATCTAAAGGTTGTGGGTTTGAATCCCAGGGTTGTGGGTTTGAATCCCTGGCACCACTGAGGTACCCTTGAGCAAGGTACCGTCACCATACACTGCCTCCCCAGGCGCTATACATCGCCAGCTGCTCATTGCTTTACTTGGGTGAATGTGTTTAATGCAGAGAAAGAGTTTCACACTGTTCACACTGTGTGCTGTGGTGTGTTAATGTATGACTATAAAGGGACACTTTACTTTAAGCAACTTCGACAGTCTCAAACATTAGACAGGAAGACAGGAACTTGAAGACAGGAACTTGCTTAGTCATACAGACTGCATTTCCTATGAGTCTCGTGCATTCAGGAATATGAAGATGTGATAAAAATGCTGAACCCAAAGATCCTTTCTCTTTAATCCATACCAGAATATTTTGGTTTAAAATGAACAACCACAAGCAATCATAACACTTAAAAAATCTAATGTGCTGAGAGTGGACGATTCTTCCCCCTCCAATATTAAATAGTAACCTTCACCCCTGCCAAACTGTGGTTTGAACTGAATATAGATGACAAAAAAAAGGAACCTATTTTGTCTGGTTTAGAGAAAAGAGAGCAACATTATTTTGCACTTGTTTTGACTGCAGAAACTATTAAAGAACTACAGATAGAGTGAAGTCAGTTTATAGCTATGGTTAGACAACAGTAATTTGCTACAGTAAGACTGGGGTTGAGGTGTTGAGCGAGGGCTTATTGAACTGAACATCCTGAAAGGGTCCTGGGTGCCATCTTGTCTTTTCTATGTGGAGTTTGTGTGTTCTCCTGGTGTCTGTGTGGGCTTTCGCTGTGAGCTCTGGTCTCCTCCCACAGTCCAAAAGCATGCATGTCAGGTGAACTGAGATGCTAAATTGCCCCTAGGTGTGACTGTGTGTGTGAGTGTGTTTGTCTATTTGTCAGTACTGAGATGGATTTATCGCCCCCCTGATAAGCAAGAGAATGAATGGATGGATGGTTTCTAGCTAATGGAGGCTACAAAACCTCAGGCATGTCTCACTTCTGAAATAAAATGAGCAAAGCATTAACTTAATGTTAAATTTCTGTCAGCAATCTATAACAAATATACTGGAGTAAAGATTACTGGCATGCCTTCATCATGAAGCAAATACATTTATGTGATTAATGTTTGTTTCATTTTGGGAGGGCTGTCATCATTCATTATTTTAATAAATGTGTAATCCACTGAATATTAGTCATGGTCATATAAGTGAAATATACCACCACAAACATTTAAATCTGCTTGATTAAATTTATAATTACAAGTATACACACACGTGTGATGTCTTGTTGAGATTTCCTCTCTTTGAGTGACGTTAATAAAGCAACTAGGGAATCTTGTGAATAATATTTTAAACATGACTTGTGGATCCCATGTTTCTCATTCAAGCTGCAAATGGATCTGTTTTAATCAAGTAAATGACAGTCGTAGTTACAAGTCGTAGTTTTTGATTGACAGTTCATCAGATCTAACCCAGTCCTCAGAGTCCACACTTGTGTTCTAGAGCTGTCACATGCAGCTAGATCTGATATTAAACGTTGAATGTTGACATGGATGCAGGGCTGTTATACTCAAGTCTGTGTCTGACTAGTCCTGGACTTGGTATTTGGATTCAGACCTGTCTCGAAAGTCTAGGTTTGATTAGGCACCCTGAGCAAGGTACTGTCCCCACGCACCGCTCCCCAGGCTCCGTGTTCCTGGCTGCCCCCTGCTTCGCTTGGTGAGTGGGTTAAATGCAGAGGTTGAATTTTGTGGTGTGTTCACGTATGATACAACGGTCACTTTCACTTTTTTAGTGACTGACAGCAAAATATATGCTGATTTGCGACGGCAAATAAAAAACAAAACAAAAGCACCTGCATTGGTCTACAAAATGAGCGCCCCTGTCAAGATTACTACAATAGCCACAAGGGTCAACAACTTCATTTTTTAAGAGAGCTTGTTGAGAAAATTAGCATTGGTTTAAACTATCTGGAACAGGCACTGACACTGGCCACTTGGTAACCAATTACATGCCTGCCCAAACTCACCTCTACATGCTCTTCATTTTCACTTTGGCCACAGATATGATGTCGACAACTCAGGTGAATCTGATGAAATCGCTATTCTCAAAATAAATAATGGCCGAATTTGATAAGAGTGTTGTGGCACTGCACGTTTTTGATCATTTTGATAACTCAGTCTTGACTTGGTCTCGACTAGTCCTGCACTTGGACTTGTCTTGAACTTTGGACGAAGGTGGTCTTGACTACAGTTCTGTGTTTGTGTGACAGTGGTAATCACATGATGGATGACCTGAGCTGGTCCCTTTGGATCAGTGCCTATTTCAGTGGGCCTGTCTGTGCAGGACACACAGTACATGCCACTGGCTCTGTCGTGCGAGGGAAGCTGAAGTGGAAAGACATGGCGAGGCAGGTCAGATCAGACCCTTCGGGGAGGACAATACATGTTTGTCTGTCTTTCACTGTCATTTCAAGAAATGTTAATCTTTGCTCAGGTTTGAAAACGCTTTTGTCCTAGAAAGCCTCACAACACCTGCAGTGCCCCTGTTCCCCTCTCATTCCCTTTAGTTGCAACTGCAGTATTTTAAAGGAACTCTAATGGTAAAATACTATGAGACTTATGTCTCAAACAAGTAATGGAAAATAAGATAAGATTAGATAAACTTTTATTAGTCCTACAAGTTGGAAATTTGCATTGTCATGGCACAAAGTGGACAAAAGTAAGAGCTAAATAAAAAAAAAAACATAGTACAGAATATAAAACGATATAGACAGTGCAGTATAAAATGTACATTATACAATCTAGAAATATAAATTATGGACATGTGTCTTGAAAAATATATATTTTTGAAGATTCATGTCCCACAGGAAATGAAGGAAAATTAAAGGGAAGGGTGCAGATGAAGGCTGATTAAGGGGTAAAACTGCTGAATTCCCCCCTTACTTTTTCAATCTTAAATAATAGAGCCTCCCGAATTAACGCCTTAAATTTAAGATTTAGGGGTTTCACACTTTAAATCTAATTTTAAAATAAATTAGGGGGCTACTTAATTCAAATGAAGGTGTTTGGTGCATTTTCAGGGATAAATTAAGGTAGAGTTAAGCACATTTTAAGTGTATTATGTTTCATAGTGAACGGATTGACAGGTATTGACAACAATTAGATTGTGTACCGGTGTGTGTGTGTGTGTGTGTGTGTGTGTGTGTGTGTGTGTGTGTGTGAAGCTTACAAGTACATACCTTAGCTGCAAAGAGTAGCATAAGCCATTCTGAAGCTTGAGTGCTGTTTAATTTAAACAATTTGGTGGAATTCTCTTTTAATGACTTAATGTGGTTGAAACTTGTGATAGTTTAGAGATGCTGTATAATTCTTCTTTGAGAGCAGCTCTCTGAGTTCCATGAGAGGCAGCTTAACACTGCTGCTCTTACTTTGTTCAGGCTTTCTCACCCCACTGACCTCCCTTCCCACCTTCTTACCAACGTTTATTACCCATCATTTTCTCTGTCTGTCTTTCTCTGGCTACTGTGGCTTCTTGCCAGTTTATTTCAGACTTTCAATTGTAAAAAAAAGAAGCCATTTATGAATCTTTTTGATCCAGTGGCCTCAGGCCGCCACTCCAATTTAAAACAGGCTGGAGAGTTTTAGAATGTTTTAGAATGGTCATTTTTACCAAGACCCTAAATAGTTCCTCCAAACCTATAAACAATGTCTCTTTACAGTATTTGCATAGTTCTTTATTGCATCTTGGGTTCTTTGTTGCATGAGGCCATGATCTTACATTTATATTAATCACTCTTTTTGTATCTCTTTTTGAGAAGATCAGCCAAAAATTACATTTCCAGAAGTTTCACTCTAACCCAAATGTACAGGTTTCATGGTGGTTGTTATTACTGTGATAAAGGAAAAATCAACATGAAATACTGCAGTAAAATGCTGGGCCACCTTATGCCTCCAGAATAACTTTGATATCCCACCATCATATGCTGCTACTCTTTTTTATTCATTGTGCACTGTCACTTTTCTGAATCACTTGCACTAATTCATAAGTTATGTTATTTATTTTATTTTATTTTATCCTAGCTGATATTGTTATATTGTTACTTGTTAGAGCTATATTATATTCCATTTGCAGTACTCTACTGTTCGGTTCTGTTAATTTGCATTGTAGATCTTTATTCCTCTTGTTGCATTGAGCATGTAGATGACAAAAGAATTTCCCTCGGGATGAATAAAGTTCTTTCTTATCTTATCTTATATGCTGTGTTATAGATCCCACTAATCTCTGGTGGAACTGGTGGAGAGTGCATAGGTTTTCAGCTGGGTTGAGATCTGGTGATTATGAATGATACATAATAATACCTCATTTTAAAACTCATACTTTGAACTCAAAGTTTCAGCAAAAGCCAAAGGTGATCAGTCAGACTAACTCTGTATTTGCAGCAATCCCTCCCTCTAATGGAAAACCAGGTCAGCAAAGTGAACCCACACCATAGCAGAGCAACCAGACTACCTTACTGTAGGGGTCAGGTGTTCAGGGCTGTACTGGTCACACATGCACTCAAACGCTTATGGAGAACATTGTGAAGGAAATGTCATCTGACCACATCACTGTTTACATCTTTGTAGACCAGGGCCTGTATTTTTCTAGTCCACTGAACACATTTGTCTTTGTAATGAGGGGTTTATGGACCTCAGCTCCACTAATATCCCTCTCTACGTAGCTGTGGTGGACTTGTCTTCCATGAGCACAGTTCTTACCGAATAGATGCTTTTAAACACAATTTCTGAACCTATTTACCAACGTCTTTGCAATAGATCTAGATGCATGTCACTTTAGTTTCTGCTCCTATTGAAGCACTTATCAGTTAAACGTTCCCCATGACCAAAGCTGTATGCTCAAACCGTGAAATCTTTTTCTTCATTCTATCTTGATCAGAAACTGAAGTCTGTTGAGCTCACCGTGTTTATACACACCACTGAGCAGAGTAGGGTGGTAAGTACTTAACTGCATCACACAGTACACCTAGAGGCATCAGCATGCTTGCCTCTCCACTCATTCATTCAGATTGAGAAATAATTCTTACTTCTCTGTGTGTTTTGCTATACGGTGTACTGTTGTCCGTTGTTATAGAAAACATACAGTGCCAGAACACATGTGAGGACTTTTAAATGACCCACCTGACAGTTTCTGTGTGTGATTTAGTTATTCAGGATAAGTGGTAGGCCCCACAGTCATCTAACTTCGAGCATATTTACCATTTTGATAGGAAAAGGATAGAAGAGTGAAGCGGAGAAGAAATAATAACTAGTTCAACAGCTTAGTCTGAAAAAGCCACTCACAGAATTGTTTCCTTTCATCGGGAACAATCCAATTAAACCAAAACTGACCAAGATGATCTCTTTTGTTGATTTTCAGACACTAGTCTGAAAGGTGTTTGATTACAGAAATGTGCCGGTTCTGCTTCCTAGTCGTGTCCTTTCAGATTTTAAGCCAGCACTCACTCTGGCAGCAGCTTTGTCGCTGTGTGTTCGCTCTTGCCCTGCTGTCATTTGCTGTCAGCCTGTGGGCACTGTTAGCATAGTTTTGAGGAAGAGGACTAGGAAGGTATTTACATGAGATGCATCAACAGTATACATTGTATTTATGCACATTATATTTATGTAATCTGTACAATATTCATAGTGGAGTTTTATGTTTGTTGTTTCTGTTATGTGTGGTCCTGTAAATCAAGTGCAGTCCCACAGAAAAAATAAGTTTTGGGGGGAATTTATTTTCTTAAATTCTCTTTTCAAATACTACCTTTTCACCATGGACCTCAATACATTTACATTTACATTTACAATAGTAGCATTAACAATTGCCACTATCAATGGGTGACTTTAAATTACTTTTTTTGATTCACAATCATTCACATATGTACTGTTAATGAGAAATTTTCGCTTACATGATTGGCTGCACACCACTCATCCCAAGATTTGCCTCTTTTTGCACCAAGATGGCAGTGCACTAAGACACAGCAGCCTCTCTTGGATCCAAAATTTCATGCAAAGTGTAGTATAATTGACTTTCCCATGACTGAAGCACATGTTTAACATTCCTCCCCTTTCTCACAACAGTCCACAGAACACACCACTGCACACAGTGTGAACTGCATGAACTTCAACCTCTGCATTTAACCCATTCACCCATTCGCCCGGGGAGCAGAGTGGGGACGGTACCTTGCTCAGAGTACCTCAGAGGTGCCTAGCTGTTGGGCTTTTTGGTGAT
Source organism: Brachypetersius gabonensis (assembly GCA_037577145.1). NCBI lineage: Eukaryota > Metazoa > Chordata > Actinopteri > Characiformes > Alestidae > Brachypetersius > Brachypetersius gabonensis. The sequence goes on from JBBJLR010151310.1 coordinate 11,058, forward strand.
GGAGCTGGTGTTGAGGGTCCATGTGAGGTTCTCTGTGATACGAACACCAAGGCACTTGGTGCTCTGGATGATCATTACTGGGAAGCCACTGATCTGTGGTGACTGATCACGTCATGCCCTCCTGAAGTAAAAACATCTCTTTTGTTTTGTCCACATTCAAAAGTGTTGTTAGTTCTGCACAAAGCACATTGTCAGCAAGCTTGACAATGTGCTTTGTGCTGTGCATTGCTGCACAGCTATGGGTCAGCAGTCTGAACATCAGAGGGCTGGAGCTGAGCCCTGTAGATGTTTCTTCTGGCCCTGACTGAATGAGGTCTCTTAGTTAGGAAGCCCAGGATCCAGTTACAGAGAGAAGTGTTTAGGCCCAGCAGTCTCAACTTCTGATGCTGAGGAATGTTGAATGCTGAACTGAAGTCTATGAACAGCCTTCTCACATAAGTGTCCTTTTTGTCCCGATGAGTGAGGGCAAGGTGAAGGGTGGTGATGATGGCATCATCTGTTGTGAGAGAGCACATACTCAAAAACGTGACTGTGCTGATTGTTACTTAACATAAGGACGATTTTTGTTCAGTCGTTTTTAGCCTTTCCAAATTTCTCCGTAAGTTAATTTAAATGATTGGATTACTGTATTATGAGTCCACTTTTCACTACCTTTCACTACCTGCTATACAAGTATAACTATGTATGTGACATATAAAGAATGAATCTTGAATGAATCCTGGCTAACATTTTGTGGTGTTAGATTAATATCTGTAAAAATTATATTAATTAAATTGATCAGTGCTAATTACCTCCGTTAGCTTCATCACATCAGTGTCAAACTAAAGAATCAAACTTCAAACATGTCTTGACCGAATGAATAAATTTAAGGTTTAAGGTAAATTGTGTAAATCTGATTTCTCTGTTTAACCATCACTTTCAGCTTTCCTGTGGTGTGTTATTGTAGATCTGTTCTTGTGGTCTGACAGAGCTGCATTTATCCTCATTAGAGCTGTACAGCTCCACCACTCCATCTACATCAGCCACACACAGGAAGAGAGAAAAAGAAATGGACAGTTGGACAGAGGAAGCCGCCCTTCACTCCTAATGTATTAGATATCAAGTTCAGTGCAGTTGTTGAGGAAGAAAAACTTCACTCTTCATTGAAAATTAAATGTTAAAAAAGCAGATTTGGTGTGAAATCAGAAGGCGTTTGGGACTTTCAGAAGCAGAAAACAAACACGATCATGCCCCCAGCAGCCCCTGTCTCCCGAGTATTAAGTGTACACACGTCTTGTCCCGTCTTTGTGAAGTCATGTGTTGGTGTGTTGGTGCCGGGGCAACACAGGTGTTGGAGGCTGGAGGCTGTGCAGTGAGTCAACTGGGTTCCTAGGCACCTGATTACAGGTTCACCTGTCTCATGTTCATGGCTAAGTGTTTCTTTGTGTAATGGGATAGTTTCAGTCTTATGATTGGTTGGTTGTGTTGAGTCCCTCTTAAGTGACGCAGCATAAAAGTGAGGCGGTCCGGAGAGAGGGCGTGCGGTCACCGATCTCCTATCATAGTTCCGTCTGTGTGAGTTTATTACCGCTTGTGTGAGAGAAAAGGGAACAGGGACTTGTGCCTCAACAGTCTAGCTCTGCCTGCTTACTGCCATCTGCTTCGAAGGGGCAGTTGGAATGGGGACTGGAGTCTGGGGGTAAACACCGCTTGGCCAAGGCTTCCCCGAAGCATTCATGGTAGACAGTGATAGTCTGCTCTCTCTCTGTCTCTGCTGATCAAAGTCGATGAGAAAGCTCTCACCTCAAGTGGGTCCGTGAGAAGCGAACCAACCTTACTGGCCACCATTGCGAGTGAGCCTAAGAGAATCTAGGACAGCTGCTGAGTGCGCTCCCCGCTCAAGCCTTAGTCCTACTGGGAGTGGACAGACTTCTGTGTTCTGGAAACTGCACCTGTGTTGTGAAGGACTGGTTTTGTTTGGAGCTCCTGGAGCTCATTCTGTGTCCCGCAGTTGTGTCCTCCATACCTGCACCACATGGCACACACATCTTTGGAATTTTACAGATACTATTTGCATGATTTAAAATTAAAATGAATATAATCTATGTGTAATAACACAAAAACAAATAATGATTAATAACCTAAATAGGAGCATACTATTGGCCAAAATAATGCTGGGTTTTTTGCAATTTATGTCAGATTTCAGAAGCAACTTTAATCTTATTTAGAATCAAAGAAGAAAAGATGAACCTTAAATAACCTTGACCCTAAATATACTAATAACTCAAGACTAGCTGTAAATGAGGATGTACAGAACTCATATGTAAATGGGCTGTACAGAAATAGAAGGAAAGAGGTGGAGGGGAGACTAAGGTGTACTCGCAAGGCGAAAGAGCGTTCCACTTGTTTTGAGGTTCAGCGAGGGTTATGTCACATATAACTGAGCTGATTTATGCTTGTAATTTATAATGTGCCGATGTAGGTGAACTAATTAGCTCATTAAAATATGAATATGATCGATATCTTAATTTTACAAGTATGCAGTACAGCCTGTACTTCACACAACCATGCACAGACATTGCCAAGGGACTGGGATATTTCAAAAAGGGCGCTTTTGGGGGTGGTGGTGGCCTAGTGGTAGGATACTTGCCTCCGGACCAAAAAGGTCACAGGTTCGAATCCTACCTACAGCACACCACCACTGGGTCCCTGAGCAAGACCCTTAACCCTAAGTTGCTCCAGGGAGACTGTCCCCTGTAGTTAGAGAATGGAAGTCGCTTTGGATAAAAGCGTCTGATAAATGCCGTAAATGTAAATGTAAATGGGGGACACTTCTGGAAATGTTTATGTGGTATATGAAAACACCATTATGGTAAACTTTTCTATTAGTGTATACATCTCTTATTTTCGGTATAAGGTCATAATGTATATTAAGCCCACTCTGTCCAAGACTGTTTCTCTTGGTCAGAAAGTGATCAGTGATGAAGGACTAGAGGAGGACTATCACAATCTATGTAGCCTCAGACGAGCCATCATTAATAAATTTACATCTGCATGGTGGACCGACATGTTAGATGTGTCTAACAGAATGGGCAGTAAGTTGACAAACACTCCAGCAGCACTGTTGTGTGTGATCCACTCTGTGCAGCACTCACACACTACCATGCCACGCCCATGTCAGTGTGACCGCTGTACTGAAAATGATCTATCACCCAATAACACCAACTCTCTGTTGGGCCTGTGGGGGTCCTGACTATTGATCAACAGGGTTAAGAAAACATTGGTAGGGCTTTAATATGGAGTTTGTCCCCTGGGTCAGCCATAACAGCTTCCACTATTCTTGGAAGGCTTTCCACAAGATTTTGGAATTTCCATGGGATTTTGTACCAATTCATTCTGCAGAGCATATATGAGGTCAGGAACTGATGTTGGATGAGAAGGCCTGGCTCACAATTTCTGTTCCAGTTCATCCCAAAGGTGTTAAATGGGGTTGTGGTCAGGGATCTGTGCAGGCCAGTCAAGTTCTTCCATACTGAACTCATCCCACCATGTATTTACGGAGCTCGCTTTATGCACTCAGGCACAATCATGCTGAAATAGAAAATGTGCTCACCCAAACTGTCCACAAAGTTGTAAGCATTGTGTTGAAGCATTAAAATTGTCCTTTACTGGAAGTAAGGGACCAAGCCCAAACCCTGAAAAAAACCTTTTGACCACACTTGATGACATGGCATCACAACTAATAGTCCCTGGACAGGTGGGTGTCATCTGGACAGTACTCTTTCTTTTCAATCTCATATCAATAACATTATCCGGTCTACATATTTTCATCTTCGTAATATCAACCATCTCTGCCCCTCTCTTACCCCCACACTGCTGCCATCCTCATTCTCGTCACTTCTCATTAACTCCCTGCTTTTCTATCTCCCTCACAAAACTCTCCACAAGTTTTAACTGGTTCAGAATTCAGCCGCCCACATCGTTACCAGAACTCCTTCTATTCATCATATTACTCCTGTTTCGCAGCAGCTCCACTGGCTCCCGGTTAAGTTTCGGGTTGAATTTAAAATTATTCTGTTAAACTTCAAGACCATTTATGGCCTTGCCCCTCCATATCTATCCAACCTCCTTCATATTGCCACTCCCTCTCGTATCACCTCTGTCCTCACCAGCTTCTACAGATGTGCTGTGGAGTCCATCCTCACAGGGAGTGTTGTGTCTTGGTATGGCA
>JBBJLR010151352.1:0-15264 GCA_037577145.1 Brachypetersius gabonensis
CTGGGGGCTAAGGCTAAGGCTAAGCCCCCCTTGTCTTTCCGTCCTAGTGATGTCCCTGTTTCACAGTAGGTATACATCAACGCTAAAATATCAAAGTGAAAGTCATCATAGCTTGTGTAGTATAGACCCAGCTCCCAACCCAACTTTGTGAATAGATTAACGGCGTTATTTTTTTTATTGCCCAATAAGAGTCTCACATTAACGCAGCACGTTAACGCCGATAACGGCCCACCACTAGAAATAACTTATTACAAAAAGCATACAAATAAAGGCTAACAAAACTTCTAGGAAAAATTGGAAGCTCCTAATCTGCCTCCTTAATATTCAGGGATTGGCTACTCAAGAAAGTGCCACTTTGCCTAATGTTTACTTTTCTTTCTGTTAGTATAAGTAAATGGTATCTGAAAATTCAGTATCTGTCAGATGTTTTCTCGTAATTCTTTGTCACATACTTACATATCATATATTTTTATTCAAGGAAACCATCATGATCAGCATCAAGATCCTCTTCATGACTGGGCACTGAGTCTCAAAAGCATCATGGATGAACTAACGGAAGACCAATTTAAAAAGTTAAAGTACCTGGTGGAATATTCCGGCAAAACAAGAATCGCTGCTGGTTTGTTGGAGGGCAAAGACAGAGCCTTGTTGACTACGCTTCTCATTCAGACTTGGGGTGAACACCAGTGCATTATCAATATCAGGGACATCATGAAGAAAATTCCACGCAACGACAATGCTATACAAGAGTTAATTATTCCATTTTTAAAAAAGATTCAGGAAACCTGGTAATGACACCTTCATTCAGGGTTTGTCAGTGTTTAGAATGACCAGAAAGATAATTTCTGTTGTTTCTGATCTTACTGTTTCTGACTGTTTTTATTTGTATTATGATTTTATTTTATTCTTGCTTTCAATTTTTTTTTATCTTGTTTTTGTAGGCCTACATGTTTTGTTTTCTCTTGGAAGTACTTTTTCACAGGGAAGTGTAGTGCAATTTTAAATCTATGTTGTTGCTTCCAATGCTAAGTGATATGTATGGTACTAGAGTATTGTGATGGGATACGATTTTATTTGTTTATTTGTTTATTTACTATATTTAAATAAATTTATCTTTCTTCAGTTTCAGTGATTTGTTATTATACCAGATATAGGGTTAAAACAAATTACAAATAAACATAGTCACAACACGGAGCACACTCTGCGCTTCCTCCCCCTCCTGTGTTTTGATGTTGTACTGTCACGTGACTTAAGAGTGCCTGGCAACCGTGAGCAAGCAACTCGCACGCGCACAGAGAGAGAGAGAGAGAGAGAGAGAGAGAGAGACAGAGAGAGAGAGAGAGAGAGAGACAGACAGAGCAGAGGAATGGCGGAGAGGAATAGGAGCGTCGTGTGTCTATATTTTCAGCCTAAAAAATGAAACAACAGCCAGCTGTCTCATTTGTAAAAAGGCTGTTAAACACACTGGAAACACATAAATTTATATAAACATATGAAAAGTCATAAAAAAGAAAACACTGAGCTTCAGAAAAGGAGAGAGGAGGAGAGACCCTGACCCCCACAGACCCAGACCCCGCTCCAGAGGCAAAGGTCACTGGCCTTTCAGTGTGGCAGAGAATATCCAGGGAGATAATTGTGGTGAAAGTAATATTTTAGTCTTCGGCATCAATTAATATTAATTTTCAAAGTGCAGCTGGTCATTTGTTACTTCAGCCAACTCAAAAAAGTATAAGTTATGCTACGACCTAGATACAATACATTTATCCCATTGAAAAGTGTTATTTAAATGAATACATTTACTGGAATTGAAACAAATACATTGCATATAATATGGCTCAGATTTAATTGAATATAATTACCCTTTGCGTTAACTGTGATGATTACTATATTTCAGCAACAAATAGATGTGCTATAGATTTACTCATTTTATTATTTCACTTGGCCGATTCCTCAAGAGCAGTGGAGATTATAAAAAGCCTGGCAGAAATGATTGTGAAGGACCTGCAACCACTTTCCATGGTGGAAGATGATGGCTTTAGGAATTTTGTGAGGACATATGACCCACGGTACAAAATTCCAAGTAGAAAATCTTTAATGGAGGGGAAACTACGAGCTCTTTATGAAGACTACTGCTCTCAGATAAGAAAGACATTGAGTAGTGTGGACAATGTTGTGCTTACAACTAACATGTGGACATCAACAGGCATGTTCTGGCATACGTGCTAGAAACGTTTTATGGTCTTCAGGTTTCATTTCAAATATTTTAACTCGAGCTACGTCTTGTGTTTTCACTGCACATTGAAAACACACGATGGAGCCATCCTTATGTATAAATGGAGCAAGATATATATAGGAATGGGTCCTTTGTCTTGTGCAATCGAAACACAAGATGTACCTGACAACCTGTTTATGACATTTCTAGTGGTGAGACAAGTTTGGTGGCCTAGGAAACGGTTGTCTCACTCAGTCAGTGCATTGCTGCCTGCTGCCATTGATCCAAAAGTTTATATCATATATATATATATATATATATATATATATATACACACAATATGTAAGACCTTTAGATTGTTGTGACATGATGAGAGCAACCTTAGCTCAATTACAGTGGCTAAATATTCTTAAACCTAAATTTACTAACATCTTGCATGTAGATGCAATGCATTGGGAGGAAAAATTTTTGACTAGGCCACCAAACTTGTCTCACCACTAGAAACGTCATGAAGAGAACTAGGAAGTGGGTCGTCATAGAAAGATCTTTCTTTTCAGTTTTAAGGAAGTCAGAGCTCACAGTTTCAGGTCAGTTTTTTTTTTTTTTAATTTTTAAAGTTAAATTTTAATTCTTTAAATGAGAGAGTTCTTGTGTGGAACATAAGTGAATTTTACATAATCTAAGAACAGCAATGCTTCTGCTTGTGAGTCGTTTGTTGATAGTGAACTTAATTCTTGAAATAAATGTGATTTTAAGCCCAAAATACATTGTATAACTCACATCCAAGGCTGTGTGCCTGGAGGTACGGTGGTATTTTTACAGGTTTTCTTCCCTGCTGTCTAGAAATTGTCTAAGTATTTAGCAGTTTGCGTGACAATAGCTTTAATGATATTTTCAATTTTAGCCAAAGTGCCACTGTAATATGTTCTAAGCATGCCTACACGCCTCTTTACTAAACCGAGGTAATCCGGTTTCAGAGCCCCTTCTAATGATACATTTTAAACATAGAGGGGACTTTTAAATAACCCCAAGCACTTTTGAATGGACACTTGGTTATTTGATTTTTAAACTGGGTTCAAACAAATTGCATTAATGTCTTTGAACAGCCTCCTAGGAACGTAACTGTTAGAGGCCACGGGTATTATTCCCACTGACCAGGTGACTAATCTTATGTTATTCTTATGTTATTTTAGGTTGTGATAAGATGAAATATATATTCATAATACTTTCACATCTTGCTCAGAGGAATACACCATAGTGAAGAATTGGGACCTCTGTGGTCCTGGAATTTCAGTAGAGCTCTAGGGGACTTATCAGCTTGCTGTCCAACTGAATCGATTTTCTCCCATTAGTGTGTGATGAAACATCGAAATCATGGGATTCCAGATTAAAGGATGAAAAATCCACTTAAAGGATGGCAAAATAAGGAAACTACGTCTTGTGAAAACAGAAAAGGAAAAAGTGACAGAAGGCCTGAGGTCAAATTTTGGTAACACAGAGCACTCTGCCACATGTGAAACACAATCTGAAGATGAAGAAAAGCAAAGAAACATACATTTGAGAAAGGTAAAGAAAAAGAAGAAAGAAGTTAAAAAGAAAAACATGAAGGAAATAGAAATGCAGAGTTACAGGGTTCATCTGAAAGGACGAAAGGAGCCACAAATGCAGAAAAGTAAGATACTACTGACGTACAAGGTATCCTGTGAAATATATTTGGGATTATTTTGTCTATAACGATGCTCATTCTGTATGGGTTTAAAGAAGCTTGTTGAAAAACCACAAATTGCACACATATTTAGATTAAAAACAAAATGTATACATTTTCCAAAGAATTGGAAAACACAATGAAAATAGTAAATGAGGTTTTATTCTGCTATACTACTGTTTAGTACTGTACGGGACAGACGCTGGAATGAAAAGTCTTACAACTTATTTTGCTTGACATGCCAACTAGTTTGTTTATTTTAAGCAGAGCTTGTTCAAACCTCACACCTTATTCCCATCTACAAAAGAACTGAATTCTTAAGAAGAACAAAATTAATTTAGTAATATTTATTTTTTTTCTTTTTCATGAAGAAATCGTTTCAGAGGATGAAGGTCTTGAAACAAGTGGATCACATAAAGGTAAGTGCTTTCCTATTCTCATAGGTTCTGAATAATGTACTTGCAGCAAAAATAACTTCTTTCTAACATCTGTCTGTCAATCTGGTAGTTTTAACATCAGATGATGAGGGGCCTCAGAAAAGTGATTCAGCAAGTGAGATTTTTCTGTTCTTATTCAAAAATGTGCCTTGATATAATGTTGCGTCATTATTGATTGATTTATTTGTTTGTTTATTTGGTAGAATCAAAATCAGCTGGTGCAGGACATCAAGCAAACGAAGCACAGAGAAGTAAGATCATTTGGGCTTATTACAGCAATTAAAATAACAAGTATGTGTATTTTCATTTTTATTGTAGTGAATTTGAGCTTAAGCTAAGCTAAGCTACGGCTAACTCCAAAAATATTAAGTATTAATATTAAGTCCCAAGCTTCAAAAATATTAAAAGTCCAAAACTTTTTCTAAGTCCGTAAATCAAAAGGAGTCAGAGAGATGCGATGTTGCTGATTTATTGAAAGGTCACAGCAGAAGACCCATGAGAGCTGCTCCTCCAGTTGTCTCCTGCATGCTCTGCTCTCTCTCTCTCTCTCTCTCTCTCTCTCCCTCCCTCTCTCTCTCTCTGTGCATGAGCTTTTATACATCTTAAATATCCATACATTCATTCTTTCAACCTACCCCGTACAAATCAAAAGTATAGTGTGTTCCACTGCTTAATTTGCTCAGTACCACCTGTTTGTTTTGCCCAATGAAGGCCAGTCTCCTTATCTCTTCAGCTTTCAAATCCTATAAAGAACATGCTTATTCCTCCCTGTTTGTTTCCAACCAATAATAACAGATTATGTCATCTTTTGATTCATATTTCAGTGACACCTCTAGACCAATTAGAATCTATTTTCTGGACATGTTTTATCTGATTCTGCTTAACTCCCCCTCTCTTGGCATTCAGTCTGGACACCTGTGTTCTTATCAGGTCCTGCGGCCATTTTACACTTATATGTTACGGCCATCTTCTCTTCTTGTCCTGACAATTCACTTAGAGTTCAACTTGGCCCTCACAGTTTACTAAAGCTCAAACTGCACCTGGCTGGCAGGGATCACCCCCACCCCACCCCCTGTGCAGCTTCTGAGGGAGATAATTCACTCTGTTCAACTCTGCTTGTACAGGGGCTTTTGGTCAGACATGAGTTTAAACTTGACATTAAAACCCATATAATTTTGCCATGTCAATCACCACTGATCAGTAAAATACCTCTTCATTATCAGATTTATTATCATCTAAAAATGAAAATGTAAAAATGAAAAACTGAAATAAAAGATAAAAAAGAGACTAACAAGAGAACAGAAAGGCAAAGAAAGGCACCTTCTCCATAAACCACAAACACCAACCTTTATCCAAAAAGTAACACTGAGAGATATGGGGCCATTTTTATTGAGCCAAAAAAGAATAAATCATAAACCAAATCTTAAGAAGTCCCACCAACCAAAAAAACCCCCAACAAATACAATTTGGATAAAGACTTGCTAAAATTGAATGTTTGGTTTGATTTATTTATTTGTTTTTTGTTTATTTTGTAATACCTCAAGCCCAATAGACACATCAAAAGAAGTAGCACTTCCTTAAAATGATTAGATACATGCATAATAATAAACAGGTTTACTCTAATTAGGAATTCATAATTAATAACATACAGAAAAATGAATGAATACACATTCCTCATAAAAAAAGGCTGCACAAATCATCAACGGCAGACATACATTTACATTTATGCATTTTAGCTGACATCCTTATACAGACTAACTTACAGGTTAATCGTGTTGCAAAGGTGGGTGAATGTAGTGTTATGAGTCTTGTTCAAAGTCTCTTATTGTTGTTGTGTGGTCTGTTTTGCTTAAGTGGAATAATAAGCCTCAGTCAGCTGAGAGGTAGCCAGTATTGTTACCAGAATGAATATATATACTTCATATATACTTTGCTCATAAGTAATCAGCTTTCCAAATAAAAAAATAACTCAGTATTACAATTAATAGTGTAAGATTTGTGCTTATTATTCATTAGTTTAATACATTTATTAATGCTTACATATGACATGTCTGTTCTCCTCACCATGGACTACATCCAGATGCTCTGACTGACTGGACACTGAATCTCAACAAGATACTGGAAGAACTAAATGACGAACAGTTCAAAAAAATGAAGTACCTGTTGCGAAGTCCAGGAAAGTGGAAAATCTCTGCTGGTAGATTGGATGGTCAAGACAGAGGTTCAGTTGTGAATGTTCTTGTAGAGACTTGGGGTGAATGCAAGTGCGTTATCAATACAAGAGATATCATGAAGGAAATCCCACGCAATGATAATGTTATACGAGACCTATTTAAGCCGTCTTTGGAGGAGATTGATGAAAGCTGGTGACACGATGCAATAATACATTTAAGCCATCGATCGGACACCCAGCACTCTTTTTAACAACACTGAGAACTTTTCGTTCTAACTACATGAAGGTATTTTACTTTGTTTATGAAGGAATGCAAATCTCCAAATCTTGACTGAGATGCTTCTGCGTGAGCAGACAGATGGGGAAAAATCTCTTTAAAACTGTGGTGCTTCAATTGAATTTTTTTAAATTCTAGACCAAGGCTCACCATTAGAACCCACAAAATGACAGGGGTTGGTCCAGCTCAACTACTGAAACAGGACCTCAACAAGAAACTTCCCTCTGAGTCACCCGAGGAAATTGGCAGGGAGCCAGCATGGGAGGGTTTGCCTACTGTAGACTGGAGAAGGAAGAGACAGAACCCGTGGCACCAGTAGCTAGAGAGGCCACACCTGGAGCAGAGGCGTGTTTTGACCTGCCACCAGAGCAGACACCACCACCACCACCACCAAGTCAGCTTCAGCAGAATTCACCATTAGCAGGAGGCGCCATAGCAGGCTGGCAGAAGGACTGAACTTTGAAAAATGTGTGGTGTTGTAAATTAAAAAAAAAAAAGTGTTATATTTTTAATTAAAGATTAATAGAATGTTTTATATTATAGAATGTATTATATTATGACATACACGGTTGTGAAACTTGAATACGTAAAGATTGAGGGTTAATGAGTCATTATGAAATGAAATTGAATCATTATTTGCTTTTATTAAATGTTATTTTTATGTAAGTCAGCTCATATTAGCTTAGTATTGATGTCCTTGCACTGAAGAAATACTGTCAGGATAAACTGTTATTTATAATATGGTTCTATTACAGATCAAAATTAAATGTTTTTATTTAGAATAAAATAAATGACCATTTATATGTGAACACACCACAGGACAGAGCATGGAATTCTTACTCTGTATTTAACTCATTCACTAAGTGAAGCAGCGGGCAGCCAGGAACACAGCACCCGGGGAGCAGAGTGTGGGGACGGTACTTTGCTCAAGGGTACTTCAGTGGTGCCACTGGCAGTCTTGGGATTCAAACCCATGGCTTTCTGATTGCAGGGTGAATGCCCTAATCACTTGGCCAATAGCATATTTTATACATGTGATTTTTTTTAAGTGCACTGGAGTGTTGGAATAATCAAAAATTGTGGTCATTCCCCAGACACCAACATAAAACATGGCATGTTTTCAAATCAACAGAAACCCATGAAACTGGAGGAGTTCAAACATTTACATATGTTTATACAGTGTGCAAAGAAATGCTCATAATCGTCATACAAATAGCTTTAAATACACAGATTTGACATGGACAAGGTTGGCATGATCATTCTTGAGAGTCTCGCTTAGAGCTCTATTGTCTGGTGCTCAATCGGCATTCTACTTGCTGATGTAGATAAAGTGTCAGCCTGTTAATAGTTCTGCTGAGAGAGAATGAAATTTCAGCATGTTTGATTAAACATGAGCAGTGTGCCCCACTTCCCCCCGAACTTGAAGTGAAACCCATGGCTAACAAACGCTTAGTCAGTCGAATTCTTAAACCAACATACATCCCTATACTAATCTATAAAAACTTCTATCAGCTCCTTTGAACCACTTTCTGTTTTACATTAAAGTGATGCAGATGGATTTTGTTTGGGACAATATACAATTGACTAACTATATAAGTGGATCAATCATCAATGCACCACTGCAGATTTCACTGAAAGACTGCCATGTCTTTCAGAACATCCCTGACCTGTTCTGTGCTTCATTTAAATCTGAACTAGGCAAAACCAGAGTGTTCAGTTTTTACCCAGTGTTGAACAGATGCCATAGAAGTAACCACAAGATGGCAATATAGCTTTTTACATGAAATAAGGAACTGTGTGATTCCTTAGAATCAGTTGAACTGCTGAGACAAAAAAACATGCCATTGTTTCTCCAAACCATTGGCTTGCCATAACAAATGTCATGTGAAGACCCACCCATTTTTTCAGTTGAGCTACATGTGTATGGGTTATCATTTTTGACTTTTTGAATTTCTTTCATAACTGCAGAAGTTGTGGCACAGTAATGCATTATAACTACTGAATGCATGTTCTGGATTGTTAGTCATAAAACAACAGAATGACTGCTGAAATGGAGGAGTACCAATATTCCCTTTTTGTCAAATATGAGGGGGAAGCAGAGGATGAGAATCTGGTGCAAATTCTCTACAAGTATTTCAGTTTAAAAGGAAAATCCGGAGGTGGCGACTGCCAGGTCTTTCAGATCAACCCTGACTTGTTCCGTGTTTCATTTAAATCTGAACAAGGTAAGGCAAAACCAGAGTATTCACAGTTTTAATCCGCAGGCTTTACTGACAGCCCTTATGCATATTTCTGATGTAACCTATGTGTTTTTACTTGTAGAATAGTTTTTACATTTCTTTTCAAAATGTCAGAATATCTCCTTTCCAACAGTTCGAGATCGGGTGCTGACACAAGAACTTCAAACAGTGACTACAAATTCAGACACAATACTAACACTGCATCTGTCATTACAAGCATGGGCTAACCAAAAAGAAAGGTTTGGTCAAATCTTTTGCCAGTTCCAAACAGATATTATTATTCTTTTAATGAACAAGAGGACAGACATATTTGAGAGAAAATGTTCGAGAATATTTGGTTGTATAATGTCCTGTAAAATCCAAAGAAGCATATTTGTTCTGAATAGAAAACAGTAACTATTTCACCTTTAAAAGTGTTTCACATTTAGGTTATATGAGGAAAGTGTTCTTTATTCTGTAGGAGGACTGTCAGCAACTCCCTAAGAAACAGCAAGAGATTAGTATTGCCACCTGTAAGTGAAATAAAGCAGACTTGTTATGAAACAGTAATTGGGTTTTTTATGCTTCACTTTTAACATTTGTCACTCTAACCTTCAGGTGAAGTCTTTACAGCACAAATACTGATCCCTTCTGAGTCTGTGTACTCTGAGCTCCTACAACATCATTTCTTGAAGGACATTTGGGGCAACTTCACTGATGTAACGCTAACATTTGACACAAGTACACTAATGCTTCAGGTTGATGGCACACCTGAAAGTATATCATCTGTCAAAAGTGAAGTTTTTGATGCTCTGAAGAGACTCAAAAGCAAAAAAATCAAGATGGAGCCTACACTGATTACTTACCTAAAATCCAGAGGATCTGAAAATGTTTCCAGAATCCACTTCTTACCTGCAGAGATACATGCCACCATTGATGTCCTTTCTGACAGCAGTGTGGTTGTATATGGACTGTCTTTCTATGATATCAACAGAGCAGAGAAAACACTCAAGGAAGACCTTGACACAAAAGAAGTGCATTTCCCTGGGGAGGAGGCTGCATCTGTGGTCCAAACAAAGAACTTTGCAGATTTTGTTGAGGATTTGAATAAAACTCACACTGGAGTACAAGTTAACATTGTGACATCTGTGGACACCAAAGAAAAGAAGGTTGCTTGTATCTTAACTGGAGTGAAACCTGATCTAAGATCAGTGGAAAAGGAGATCAGTGAGTTTATTCATGAGCAAAGCAAAGTGACTGTAGATCTGGAACTATCTGGAGGCGTAGAGTTAACAGAGAGTCTGCCAATGCTCCTAGACAAGCTAGGATTGAGCCACCTTTCTAGGAGTGTCAGCTGGAGATCGGATTTGAAAAAACTTGAGCTAACAGGAACACAGAAAGAAATTGACGAAGCTATGGCCGCTATTGAAGAAAAAACTAAAGGCCTGCAATGTACCACAGTCACAATATGCCGACCAGGAGCATATTCATATTTTAAAGCAAATGGCCAAGAGTTTCTTAAGTCCTTAGGATCAATGCTTTCCTGCATGGCAGTTCTCAAGACAGAACCAGGAGAAGTTTCCCTGCAGGTGAGTGTCTTATGTCTTTCATTTAATCTGACAATATAAACTTCATCCAGCCCACCCAATTATTTTTAGGTGGGGAATGTGTGGGGGATGATTTACATGGTATTTACAAAAGCTGTGTTTACTCACACTGGGGTACGTAATTTCTGATGGGTGATTCAATTAAAAAAACTTAATATTTCTAATCTTAATGGTGCTTTATTGATTCTCACATGACAATATTGACCCTACAGAGCTGTGTCTACATCCATATCTTTATCTTAAGGTGTCTTTGATGTTGAAAAAGTAATTATTAATGCATGTTATCACTTTGTTTCATTTATAGGCCGTATCGCTGCTTGAGAACAATGCTGCAGGGAAAGGTTATAAAAACTAATTATCATGGTATTTTCAAAGTTATTTTGCTAAGGCCATCAAATGACTTAAATGGGATCTTTGTTTTAATTTTAGGTAAAGGCAGCGGTGTTATTTTTAATGGAGATGATGAGCACATGTGCTTGATTGCAGAAAACATCACCGTCCAGGCAACCATTTCAGACAAACTGTCTGAATTATCAGACGTCATCATTAATCCATTATGCCGATCATTCACTGGTATGATATCAAGAATAAAACTGTTTATTGTAATATAGTACTGTAATTAATTATGCAGCATGTTTATAAAGGAAGTTTCTTAAGGCCTGTTTACCATATTTTTAGGTGGTAAGATCCTAAATGCTGCAGGACAGAGGGTGAAGACAGAACTCACACGGACAGGTAATACGGTTTGTAATGGATAATATAGGGCAATGCTTCCCATATTAGAATCTCAATACTAGTTTTGATTAAAAGCTAAGCCAATCAGCTCTCAAACATTAAAAAAAACCAAATCAGTGAAGCATCTCATAATTTCCCATGAAAAAAAAAAACTATACTACAATATGCTCAAACACTGTCACCTCATGTTGGGACAAATCGTATTTTTACTGCTTTTACAGTTTACTGCAATTAAAAATGCTGGTGGACAAAAGTAAACATGAAAACATTTTAAACAAAGAAACAAACATGTAATCTTGAAATACAGAGAACATGGCTTGGTAATGTTAGGGTGAGCTGACAAGAGTTTAGTGACATTCTGCATAATGTTATCCTCCCTGTCAAAATAAATCTGATCTTAGACCATCACATGACTGGCATGTATTTAAAACCTGTACATAAGTTAGAACATAGGGATGTTTTGAAATACAGTACATTATTTGTAAAGAATAAACACAGTAACACATTCTGTGTAGATTAAATTAGGCGATCGACTGTTTTATTTCTTCTTTTTCAGGTTTTCTTACTCTTTTAACCCACAACAAAATAAAAATAAATAAATACATTTACATTTATGGCATTTATCAGACTTCCATTCCCTAACTACAGGGGACAGTCTCCCTGGAACAACTTGGGGTTAAGGGTCTTGCTCAGGGACCCAGTGGTGGTCTGGAGGTAGGATTCGAACCTGTGACCTTTTGGTTTGGAGGCAAGTATCCTACCACTAGGCCACCACCACCAATAAAATACATTGCCAACTCTGCTTGCTGGGTTGTGTCCCACCTACTTTGTTGACACAGGAATTATGTGATGTGGATCAAATACAGTGACGTTTTCTGATGCTATCCCTATTCATCTGATGTCCTGATGTGCTTGAACTCACCCTATACGTGGTTTTATGACTGAATGTATTTATTTGTTTCAGTGCAAAGAAGTGCAATAACAGTGACTGGGCCGGGGAATCTTCCATGCCGGCTGCTTGTCCATATCCCTTGCTTGTGCGGCAGCAGGGCTAAAGAATACCTGCGAGATACCATTCGAGAGCTCCATAAAAGACAGTTCAAATCCATCACTGTCTTGCTTGATTTAAATGGTTTGTTGAATTAACACTAGAATGTCATTTTTAATTCTATCCCCATGTAGAAATAATTTTACATTGTCTAGTGTACTGTTTTACATACTTTTCTTTTGCTTGTCTTGTCCCAAGAACTACACCAGAATTTTGATAAAGATAATCTGGCAAAGGATTTCATACGGACAGCAGTAGAGAACATGAAGGCAGAGGAAAGTATGAGTGTTGTGTTGGCACAGGAGGACTTTTTCCAGTGTTTTAAAAATGGTGCAAAATCTGTGTATGATCAGCTACACATGATTAGTACCATGGGTAAGTCTATTTTATCTGCATTTTATTCTGCTGTTATGTGTTTTTGCTTGCGAATGCAGTCAAATTTATAGCTGGATTTATTTTTGCTGGATTTATTTTTTTTATTGTTTTTTTTTTGCTGGAGTTTTTCTCACTGATTATGTCAGGTAAAATAAGACAAGAAGAGAACAAGGGAACACAACATGCAGTTTTAACTTATCACCCATGTGAAAGAGTAATTACCTTCAAGTGTCATGACGCCAAACCACCATTTCCTATGTGCAAAGAGCAAACCACGGTTTCCTTTAACTGTAGTTTTTTACTGTTGAGAAATTCTGTCTCACTCTTCTTTGCAGATCTCATTTAATTTAACCAGATTGGATGACTTCGGGGTTTGAACTGTCTGTTAAGTGTTCTGCCACATTGTCAAAATGATTTCAAGTTAGATTTTAATTTTAACCTTTCTAAACCTTCTCTGAATTTTAACTTACAAAGTGAATCTTAACCTATTCACTTTGCCTTCCAGCATCTCTAAAACCTAAAAGGGTTTTAAAAACTCACTTTAGTTATAATATGTCTATGGGCTATAGAAATCATGTTCACAAGAAACCGACTCGTTTTGAAAAGTCTGAAACTGTCAAGAATTAAGCTGGTGATATCTTTTTGTGTGAGAGTGATTTTGTGCAAAGAGCTTCATGAACATGTTTTGTAGCCCATAGACCTATTATAACTTTTTTTTTAAAGTGTGTTTTATAATATTTCCCCTTTAATTTTGTTTCCTATGAGCCATTCAAGGGTGGAGTAGTTCATGCAACTTGGCCTGTTGTCTTACCATCACAGATAGTTATTTTACTTATTCAGTTAGTTATTTTTATTTTACGTATCCATCAACATAGTCAGAGTTGAGTCAACTAGTCGTTTGATGACATCATCACACACACAGTGGAGGAACACAGTTGTCCAAAACTGAGCTATTTTCATTAAAGTTCTCTGTAACATTTACAGTCAACACGACAATTAAACAAAACAAAAAAGGCTGTTACCTCAAGTTTTCTGGTAATTTTAAGTGTACAACAGAGAGTAGGAATAGTTTAAGCTGTGCAGCCACTCAGCGTCCTCTGGACTGGACGACATGGCTAGTGTTAGCCATGTTAGCTAGTGTTAGCCATGTTAGCTAGCGGATGCCATTTCAGAGGCCGTGCAGAATACAGTTACTGAACTTAAACACCGACTTGCAGGTTCTGCAGGTCTCCGTGCTGTTTGTGTATCTAGAGTGAAGAATCTCCACACATGTGACGTGTGTCTGTTTTCTGCTGCTTGTCTCTCGTCTTGTTGTGCTCGTGTTTAGATTCTCCTCGCATCAACTGTTCCCTTGTATGAAGGGACTATAATAATTGGTTAAACTTAGGAACGCATGTCAGTCTAATCCAATCAGAGGCGGCAAAAAAAACCAAAACACGACTAGTCGACTTCTCTCAGGGGGCGTCGAGTGTTAATGCCTGCGTCGACTGTGAAGTGATGTATATATTAGATATAACAGGACGGCATGAACTGTGTTCTGACACCTTTCTGTCACAGCCAACAATAAACCTTTTTCATCTTTCTATCATAGCCAACATGATTTATTTTTTTTATCATTAACGTTTCCTGATCCAGCACATCAGTTTCAAAAACGGACTGTTCGTCGCAGTGATTTTTTTGATTTTGTAAGTAAGCACACTTTTTGTCTTTAATTCACAGAGTTGCTTTTCTTCCATGTGACACCTTTTAGCATTTCAGGCTGCTTTAACATCAAATCAGACTGTGAGAGTGATCTCGAGTCTCTGCACAGACATTCAGCTCTGTGTGAGCCTGCTGTTATCTACATCTTCTCCAAACAGCATGAGCTACTAGACAAAGCTAAAGCTGCAATAGAGAAGCACTATGCAGGATTTCTTTCGACAGACATGCTGATTCACCCTTTTTTATGCATTTGTGGTGCTGACGTTTTGGCAAAGATCTGTCAGCTACAGAAGAAACATGGTGTCAATGTGGTTATTGAGGATGGCACTGTAATCTTCAATGGCCTTGCCGTGAAAACATCAACTGCAAGAGAGGAGGCATTTAAGCTTTTACAAGAAGAAGTAGACAAAAAGCAGTTGGAGCACCAGAGAGAAGTGTTCCAGAACATCCAGTGGGTGATAACCGATGAGGAAGCAGGTCCTGTGAAGTTGAATTGTAAAGACAATTATGAAGTAGAGGTTCAACATATGTGTTTACACGAACCAACTGATGTGAGGGATGACAACAACACATTCACAATCAATGTGGCAGACATGACAGCTGTCAACAAGGAGACCACCCAGGTGCATCCTGTCCTGAGAACAGAGCTGATAGGTGAGTTTATGTGTTATAGTTAGTTACTCCTTTTATGCTGCATATCAAAGTCAAAGTCAAAGTGAACTTTGTCATTTCACCATATACAAGTATACAGGGAAACGAAATGGCGAGAGCTCTG
>JBBJLR010151369.1:0-15262 GCA_037577145.1 Brachypetersius gabonensis
CAACATGTGTTTCTTAGCAGTGTCGTACTCTTAAATGGCCTTCCTGGCTGTTTCTGCGCCTTAGAACGGCTGTTTACGTAATGAATGTAACAAAATGCTGTCAATGGATTGTGACCTCCAAATGTTATTTCAGCCCTAAAAATCAAGCTTAAACACTTGTTTGTATTAAAGAACGTAAACGTATGATGACCAGTGTTTAAAAGATGATATTTTTAGATGCAATTCACAACATTTGTTTCTTAGCTGTTATGTGCTCTAAAAGGCTGGTTCTGGCTGTTTCTGCGCCACAGATCGGCTGTTTACTAACTGAATGTAACAAAATACTGTCACTGGTTTGTGTCCTGCAAATATTATTTCTGACTTATAATTTATCCCAAACACATGTTTTTGTTAAACAACAAAAGATTACAAAGAAAAGGGTCAAAAAATATTATTTTTAGATGCACTTCACAACATGTGTTTCTTAGCTGTTCGTGCTCTGAAACGGCGTTTCTGTCTGTTTCTGCGCCTCAGAACCGATGTTTACGTAATGAATGTAATAAAATGCTGTCAATAGTTTGTGGCCCCCAAATACTATTTCTGACCTAAAACATAGTTCAATCACATGTTTTTGTTAAACAACGAAAGATTATGAAAAACAGTGTTAAAAGATATTTTTAGATGCAATTCACAACATTTGTTTCTTAGCTGTTTCGTGCTCTGAAACGCTTTTTCTGGCTGTTTCTGCGGAACAGATCGGCTGTTTACATATTGAATGTAAAAAAAAGCTGTCAATAGTTTGTGGCCTGCAAATATTATTCATGACAAACCCCAAACACGTGTTTTTGTTAAACAAAAGATTACGAATAAAAGTGTTAAAAGATGTTATTTTTAGATGCACTTCACAACATGTGTTTCTTAGCAGTTTCGTACTCTAAAACGGCCTTCTGTTTCTGCGCCTTAGAACGGCTGTTTACGTAATGAATGTAACAAAATGCTGTCAATTTATTGTGGCCTCCAAATGTTATTTCTGCCCTAAAAATCAATCTTAAACACTTGTTTGTATTAAAGAACGTAAAATTATGACGACCAGTGTTTAAAAGATGTTATTTTTAGATGCAATTCACAACATGTGTTTTTTAGCTGTTTCGTGCTCTGAAACGGCATTTCTGTCTATTTCTGCGGCTCAGAACGACAGTTTACATAATGAATGTAACAAAATTCTCTCACAGGTTTGTGGTCTCCAAACAATATTTCTGCCCTAAAATCAAGCTTAAACACTTGTTTGTATTAAACAACGTAAAATTATGACGACCAGTGTTTAAAAGAAGTTTTTTTAGATGCACATCACAACATGTGTTTCTTAGCTGTTTCGTGCTCTGAAACGCTTTTTCTGGCTGTTTCTGCGCCACAGATCGGCTGTTTACATAATGAATGTAACAAAATGCTGTCAATGGTTTGTGGCCTGCAAATTATATTTCTGACCTATAATCAAGCCTAAACACATGTTTTTGTTAAAGAACAAAAGATTACGAATAAAAGTGTTAAAAGATGTTATTTTTAGATGCACTTTACATGTGTTTCTTAGCAGTTTCGTACTCTGAAACGGCTTTTCTGGCTGTTTCTGCGCCTCAGAACGGATGTTTACGTAATGAATGTAACAAAGTGCTGTCAATGGGTTGTGGCCTCCAAACAATATTTCTGCCCTAAAATCAAACTTAAACACTTGTTTGTATTAAACAACGTAAAATTATGACGACTAGTGTTTAAAAGATGTTATTTTTTGATGCGCTTCACAACATGTTTCTTAGCTGTTTCGTGCTCTGAAACGCTGGTTCTGTCTGTTTCTGCGCCACAGATCGGCTGTTTACTAACTGAATGTAACAAAATACTGTCAATGGTTTGTGGCCTGCAAATATTATTTCTGACCTATAATCAAGCCCAAACACATGTTTTTGTTAAACAACAAAAGATTACAAAGAAAAGGGTTAAAAGATGTTATTTTTAGACGCACTTCACAACATGTGTTTCTTAGCAGTTTCGTACTCTGAAACGGCCTTTCTGTCTGTTTTTGCGCCTCAGAACGGCTGTTTACATAATGAATGTAACAAAATGCTGTCAATGGATTGTGGCCTCCAAATGTTATTTCTGACCTAAAATATAGCTCAAACACATGTTTTTGTTAAACAGCAAAAGATTATGAGTAACAGTGTTAAAAGATGTTATTTTTAGATACACTTCACAACATGTCTTTCTTAGCTGTTTCGTGCTGTGAAATTGCGTTTCTGGCTTTTTCTGCGCCTCAGAACGGCTGTTTACATAATGAATGTACGAAAATGCTGTAAAAGGTTTGTTGCCTCCAAAAATAATTTCCGACCTAAAACCAATTTCTAAAACTTGTTTTTGATAAACAACATGAGCTAATGACGGACAGTGCAAAAGGAGTTTTTTTTCGATTCTCTTCACAACATGTGTTTCTTAGCTGTTTCGTGCTCTGAAACGGCGTTTCTGTCTGTTTCTGCGGCTCATATTGACTGTTTACATAATGAATGTAACAAAATGCTCTCACAGGTTTGTGGCCTCCAAACAATATTTCTGCCCTAAAATCAAGCTTAAACACTTGTTTGTATAAAACAACGTAAAATTATGACGACCAGTGTTTAAAAGATGTTATTTTTAGATGCACTTCACAACATGTGTTTTTTAGCTGTTTCGTGCTCTGAAACGGCGTTTCTGTCTGTTTCTGCGGCTCAGAACGACTGTTTACATAATGAATGTAACAAAATGCTCTCACAGGTTTGTGGCCTCCAAGTATTATATCTGACCTAAAACCAAGCTCAAACACATGTTTTTGTTAAACAAAAAAATTATTATGAATAATTATGAATAATTATGAATAATGAATTATGAATAAAAGATGTTATTTTTAGATGCACTTCACAACATGTGTTTCTTAGCTGTTTTGTGCTCTTAAACGGCTTTCCTGGCAGTTTCCGCGCCTCCGAACGGCTGTTTACATAATCAATATAACAAAATGCTCTCACAGGTTTATGGCCTCCAAACAATATTTCTGCCCTAAAATCAAGCTTAAACTCTTGTTTATATAAAACAACGTAATATTATGACGACAAGTGTTTAAAAGATGTTATTTTTAGATGCACATCACAACATGTGTTTCTAAGCAGTTTCGTACTCTTAAATGGCCTTCCTGGCTGTTTCTGCGCGTTAGAACGGCTGTTTACGTAATGAATGTAACAAAATGCTGTCAATGTGGCCTGCAAATGTTATTTCAGCCCTAAAAATCAAGCTTAAACACTTGTTTGTATTAAAAAAATTAAAATTATGACGACCAGTGTTTAAAAGAAATTTTCTTAGATGCACTTCACAACATGTGTTTCTTAGCTGTTTCGTGCTCTGAAACGCTTTTTCTGGCTGTTTCTGCGCCACAGATCGGCTGTTTACATAATGAATGTAACAAAATGCTGTCAATGGTTTGTGGCCTGCAAATTATATTTCTGACCTATAAACAAGCCTAAACTCATGTTTTTGTTAAAGAACAAAAGATTATGAATAAAAGTGTTAAAAGATGTTATTTTTAGATGCACTTAACAACATGTGTTTCTTAGCAGTTTCGTACTCTGAAACGGCTTTCCTGGCTGTTTCTGCGCCTCAGAACGGATGTTTACGTAATGAATGTAACAAAATGCTGTCAATAGTTTGTGGCCCCCAAATACTATTTCTGACCTAAAACATAGTTCAATCACATGTTTTTCTTAAACAACGAAAGATTATGAATAACAGTGTTAAAAGATGTTATTTTTAGATGCAATTCACAACATGTGTTTCTTAGCTATTTCGTGCTCTGAAACGGCGTTTCTGGCTGTTTCTGCGCCACAGATCGGCTGTTTACATGCTGAATGTAACAAAATGCTGTCAGTGGTTTGTGGCCTGCAAATTATATTTCTGACCTATAATCAAGCCTAAACACATGTTTTTGTTAAAGAACAAATGATTACGAATAAAAGTGTTAAAAGATGTTATTTTTATATGCACTTATGTGTTTCTTAGCAGTTTCGTACTCTGAAACGGCTTTTCTGGCTGTTTCTGCGCCTCAGAACGGATGTTTACGTAGTGAATGTAATAAAATGCTGTCAATAGTTTGTGGCCCCCAAATACTATTTCTGACCTAAAATATTGTTCAATCACATGTTTTTGTTAAACAACGAAAGATTATGAATAACAGTGTTAAAAGATGTTATTTTTAGATGCACTTCACAACATGTGTTTCTTAGCTGTTCTCTGCTCTAAAACGTCATTTCTGGCTGTTTCTGCCCCTCAGAATGTTTACATAATGAAAGTAACAAGATGCTGTCAATTGTTTCTGACCTCCAAATATTATTTCTGACCTAAAATCAAGCTTAAACCCTTGTTTGTATTAAACAACGTAAAATTATGACGTCCAGTGTTTAAAAGATGTTATTTTTAGATGCAATTCACAACATGTGTTTCTTAGCTGTTATGTGCTCTAAAACGCTGGTTCTGGCTGTTTCTGCGCCACAGATCGGCTGTTTACATATTGAATGTAACAAAATGCTGTCAATGATTTGTGGCCTGAAACGCTGTTTCTGGCTGTTTCTGCGCCTTAGAACGGTTGTTTACGTAATGAATGTAACAAAATGCTGTCAATGGGTTGTGGCTTCCAAACAATATTTCTGCCCTAAAATCAAACTTAAACACTTGTTTGTATTAAACAACGTAAAATTATGACGACCAGTGTTTAAAAGATGTTATTTTTTGATGCACTTCACAACATGTTTCTTAGCTGTTTCGTGCTCTGAAACGCTGGTTCTGTCTGTTTCTGCGCCACAGATCGGCTGTTTACTAACTGAATGTAACAAAATACTGTCAATGGTTTGTGGCCTGCAAATATTATTTCTGACCTATAATCAAGCCCAAACACATGTTTTTGTTAAACAACAAAAGATTACAAAGAAAAGGGTTAAAAGATGTTATTTTTAGATGCACTTCACAACATGTGTTTCTTAGCAGTTTCGTGCTCTGAAACGGCTTTTCTGGCTGTTTCTGCGCCTCAGAATGGCTGTTTACATAATGAATGTAACAAAATGCTCTCACAGGTTTGTTGCCTCCAAATATTATTTCTGACCTAAAACCAAGCTCAAACATATGTTTTTGTTAAACAACAACAGATTATGAATAACAATGTTAAAAGATGTTATTTTTAAATGTGTTTCACAACATTTGTTTCTTAGCTTTGTCGTGCCCTGAACAGGCGTTTCCTGCTGTTTCTGGGCTTCAGAACGGCTGTTTACATAATGAATGTAACAAAATGCTGTCAAAGGTTTGTTGCCTCCAAATAATATTTCCGACCTAATACCAATTTCAAAAACTTGTTTTGATAGACAACATGAGCTAATGAGGAACAGTGCAAAAATATGTTATTTTTCGATTCTCTTGATATATGTTTCTTAGCTGTTTCGTGCTCTGAAAACGCGTTTCTGGCTGTTTCTGGGTTGCAGAACAGGTGTTTACATAATGAATGTAACGAAAACCTTGTCAATGGATTTGGCCCAAAAATAATATTTATGACCTAAATCCAACTTCAAAGTTGATTTTTGTTAAACAACTTCATATGATTTTGAACAGAATAAAATTGTTTTTTTTTAGATCCAGTTCACAACATGTGTTTCTTAGCTGTTTCATGGCTTGAAAACGCCTTTCCGTCTGTTTCTTTGACTCGGTACGGCTGTTTACATGGTAAATGTAAATAAAATGCTGTCAAGGGTTTTGGTCCCAAAATAATATTTCTGATCTAAAACCAACTTCAAACAGTTGTTTTTTGCTTAACACTTCATATTATAATGAAAAGAGTAAGATATTATTAGATCCGGTTCACAACATGTATTTTTTAGGTGTTTCGTGTCCTGACAAGGCGTTTTCAGCGGTTTCTGATATTAAGAAAGGCTGTTTACCTAATGAATGTAACAAAAATGCTGTCAAAGGATTTGGCATTAGAATAATATTTCTGACCCAAACAGCTGTTTTTTGTTGATTAACTTCAGATTAGGGCTGAAACGATTATTCGAGTAACTCGAATGATTCGATTACAAAAAATGATCAAGGCAAATTTTTTGCCTCGAGGCTTCTGTTAATTTGTCACCAACGTCCACCTGTCCCAGGGAACATGCTATTTTTGCCGCAGGGAGGATGTTTTTTTTGCACCGAAGAAGAGCACACAGTTCAGAACAGGAGTCATGAAGACTATTTATTTCCGCTCCCGCGGAATTTCTGACGATTCCCGCCTGCTCTCCCGGTCGCTCCCGCCCGCTCCCGCCTGCACTTCCGGTCGCTCCCGCCCGCTCTACAATATTTGTAATAATTTAGAACTAAAATGATGCCACGCTGAGATGCCGCGAAAGAGATAGAGAGAGAGACGTGCGTGGCAGAATTTATATTTTGATTACTGTTTATGTTTTAGTATCTTTTATATGTTTATTAATTTAGAACTAAAATGCGTAAAAAAAACATATTGCCATGAAAAAGCTATAAAAGGGGTGGGGCTATGGGAGCAGTTTCCGCTGTTCTGGAGATTTCCCCTAAAATGATCAGGACGTTTTTGTTCTCTTTACTGTTAATAAGGGTACAGTAATGTACATCATAAATGTTTCCCAGAAAGGTCTTTTCGGAATGGGCTTTTCTGGAGTTCTGGACCAATAAGATAAAGGTTTTAAGTTTTGATCTAATTAAAGTGTTGAGTTTTAATAAAAACCTTTTTTTGTCAGGAATAACAGCCAATTGCTGCTCATTTTAAGGTCTTTCATGTTGCATAATCCACTATTGATATAGTTGTTTAAAAACACAAAAGTATGATTTATCCGATTACTTGATTAATCGATGAAAAAATCGACAGAATACTCGATTCAAAAAATATTCGATTGTTGCAGCCCTACTTCAGATTATGATGAACGGAGTAAAAGTATCTTATTATTTTTTTATCCAGTTCACAACATGTGTCTTGTTTTTGGGATTCAGTGCGGCTGTTTACATTATGAATGTAACGAAAATGCTGTCAAAGATTTTGGCCCCAAAATTATATTTCTGACCTAAAATCAACTTCAATCTGTTGATTTGGTCAACAACTTATGACAGGGCTATTCAACTACAATAACAAGCGGGCCGGATAAGAAAGAATATCGTGCTGTCCCGTGGGGGGTGATTTCGCGCCGACTCCGCTTATGGGGGTGGGGGTACGGTTGTCTAGCAACGGTTCTAAACGACAACTCTGACCCTGAAAGTCGTTAGAGTAGATACATCCCCTCGCTGTGTGTGATTTTCCCCTCGCTGTGTGTGTGTGTGGCCGGATTCTCTTTGGTTACCACCAGCTAGGTAACACACCCATTTTCTGACAAAGCCGCCTCTTTCGGGTGCGATTGGATAATAATATGGCATTGGCCAATCTTGGTGAAAGTAGCGTGGGACTACCAGCCAATCATCTTCCATATGGCGTTGCTTTATTATATCACACGAATCACTCACTGATTTCCTGACAGTCTGGCGGGCCATAAAAAAAATCAAAAGGGCGGCATCTGTTTTGTGGCCTGAATCCACGTTTCCAGCAGATTCTGAGATTCAGAACGGTTGTTTACATGATGAATGTAACACAAATGCTGTCAAAAGTTAGTTGCCCCAAAATAATATTTCTGACCTAAAACCGACTTAATACAGTAAGATGTTATTTTTAGATCCAGTTCAAAACATGTGTTTCGTATGTGTTTCATGCCCTGAAAACGCCTTTCCGACTGTTTCTGGGATTCAGAACCGCAGTTTACATAATGAATGTAACAAAAATGCTCTCAAAGGATTTGGCCCCAAAACAATATTTCTGTCGTAAAACCAACTTCAATTAGATGTTTTTGGTCAACAATTTCATATTATGACAGAGTAAGACGATGTTATGTTTTGATCCAGTTCAGTTTCCAGTTTCTTAAGTGTTTTGTCGCTTTTCTTGACCTAAAACCAACATAAAACTGTTTTTTTTGTTAAACATCTTCAGATTATGATGATCAGAGTAAAACGATGAGTAGTATATAAAGTATATTAATACATTATGTTAAATTTGATGGATGACCTTTGTAATGCTCAGTGACCTTTGACAAATATGATAGGTCACCTTTCTAATACTGTCAAACCATCAAAGTGATGACCTTTTTTTGAATTATTTGTCAAACAATCCATTAAAATGATGTAAATATGTCAAAACTGGCAATCAAATGAACTATGGCCCCTAGGTTTTATGTCAAACCCCAATGCCTAAGTCTCAAATCACCAAAAATAAACTGGTGACATAGTTAGAGTATCTAAAATGAGAGGAGCATTCACAAAGTGTTATGAACAAAACTTCACACATTAATTTTTCACCATATCTGAATACCACCAGTCTACAAGTTGAAAAACTATGAAGGCGATGTTCTAATGAAGGGTCTTTTTGTTAAGAAGAACTGCAGAAAATCACTGTTGATAGGAATAAAACATTTAAAGGATTTAAAAAATAAAAAAGCAGGGAAAAGACATGTGGTGCTAGTGAATATGGTTAGGATGGCCCAAAAATTTAACAGTTGGGTCCCTAAAAAAAGCGGTGTTAACATTTAGAATTTTTTATATACAGAGTGCCGAAGGTTGTAGGTTTCATTCAGCATGACATCATGGTCGATGAGGAGTTTTACATAACACTGCTATGTGATTCGTCTCCGAGCGTGTACATGGTTGCTAATATTGAAGGGTCCCTGGGAGGTAGGTCTAATAGAATTTCAGTACCCAAGGTCGTGGGAGAGGTTTAATGACAAGGACGGCGTGATTATTGTTACTGATACAATTTCACATCGGTCGACAAAAATCAAGATACGTGGGGGTATTACCCATCTATTCAGGCCATAGTCAGCAAGATCAATTATCAGCTTGAATACCGTGCTGAAAATACCGGTCATAACGATAACATATACTTATGACGAAATAGCTAACAAAATGTATATTGGCGGTGTAAGAGTTGGATATGACGAAACAGTAGACTAAATTCATATAGATTTTGGACAACACAACTCTAACGTTTTAGGTTTTATTTAGACGGAGTTGCATTCGAACCGAGCATGGTGCCGATGATACATTTGTGCACTACTACCTGTGTCTACAGCTCACATTAACGACATAGCCATAGAGGTAAAGTCGGCACATACCGTTTAAGTACGGAAAGGCGGTCGCAAAGCTACATTTCAGAACTGTGAATCAAATAACGAAATGTAGTCTGTTCCGCAGTACATAGAGCTCGCACACACACAACACGAGAGAGCTCGCGCTTATGGAGATGGCGGAGTAAATCCAGGGGGGAGGGGGACAGTAAAAAGATATGTTTAAAGCACCAGTTCACAGCATGGGTTTCTTGGGTGATCCTTGGCTCAAGCAGTGAGTTTTCGTTAAACAACGTTAAATGAATGTAATCTGAGTAAAGTTATATGTTTTAAAGTATTGGTTTCATAGCACACATTTCCAACGAACACAGACTGCTTGACGTTTGTTTAAAATTAACTTAAAATTAACATTAACATGGTTTAAAGTACCAGTTTACAGTATGTGTTTCTTGTGCTTCTTTGCCTGAAAATGGGTTTCCATCTGGGATTCAGAACGACTGTTTACAGAAAAAATATCACAAAAAAGTTTTTGGATCACAAAATTATATTTCTTATCTAAAACCAGCTTCAAGCAGTGTTTAAACAACTTAAAATGAACTTGAACAGAGATATGGTTTAAAGTACCAGTTCACAGCATGTGTTTTTTGTATGTTTTGTGGCCTGAAAATACTTTTCCAGCTGTTTCTGGGATTCAGCATGAATGTTTACACAATGAAATACATAGCTGTTAAAGGTTTTTGGCCCCAAAATAAAATTTCTGACCTGAAACTAACTTCAAACAGTGGGTTTTCAAAAAAGTTGAAATTGAAACCAGTAAAGAAATGTTGTTTTTGTTCCAGTTCACAGCTTCTGTTGCACGGATGTTTACACAATGAAATGAAAGAAACTCTGGTAAATATTTTTGGCCCCCCAAATAATATTACTGACCTGAAACAGTGGGTTGTCATTAAACAGCTTAAAACAAAATTGAAACTAAAGAGTAAAGAGATGTTTTTTTGTACCAGTTCACAGCTTCTTAACCAGCTTTGTACACAGTTTCATTCCCAGTTCACAGCTTCTGTTACTTGAATGTTTGTTGCCTGAAATCGTGTTTCTAGCAGTTTCTGGGATTCAGCATGAATGTTTGCACAATAAAATACAAGAAAAGCTCCAAACAGTGTTATTAAAATTAAAGAACCTAATTTAAAAATGAACAGTGTAAACAAATGTTCTTTTGAAAAAAGACAATATGATTGTGCAGTTTGTAGCAGCCTAGAAACTATGACTGAGAATGTCTTGTGTTATACAGTTTATTAAAGTCTGAGTTGTCGAAGGGGAAAGTGTGGGGTAGGGGGTGATTGGTGGTGTGTGTGCATGTAAGTGGTTTTGCTTCAGTCCATTTGAGGAGTTTGATGGCCTGAGGGAAGAAACGGTTACCCATTCGTGTAGTGGAGGCCCTTATTCTATGGTACCTTTTACCAGATGAGAGGAGGGAAAAGAGAGTGTGTGAGGGGTGAGTGGGGTCGTCCACAATGCTGGTGGCTTTCTGGATGCAGTGAGTAAATGTCTGTGACTGTGAGGGGAGAGAGACTCCAATGATTGTCTCAGCTGTTCTCACAACCCCTCGCAGTCTGACACGTTGCAATTCCTGTTCCAGGCTGTGATGCAGCTACAGAAAATGTCATAAACCATGACCTTTGAACCTGTCAATCAGGATGTACGGACTGTCAACCTGTCAATCAATTGGTAGTAGACATGTAATGATATATGAAAACGTGTGCAACTGCTCAAAATTTAAGACCTATCAAACCTTGTTTTAATGGCACCATGTGGTGTGACTGTGGAGGTGTGAACAGTGTCTTTGTTTCCTGTATTTCTGTTCACAGAACTCACAGTGTATCAGAAAAACATTTGTTAAAGCAGTTTCAGGATGGGTTAGTTTAGAGAATACACATCTAACCTTGGCATTCAGAAAGCTGTCAATGGAATTTATTCCAAAATAAACTGAAAGGTTCAGTGGAGATTCAGTTTATTTTTGAATAAATTCCATTGACAGTTTTCTGAATGCCAAGTTTTAGATGTGTATTCTCTAAACCAACCCATCCTGATGGCTGACTTAGGGATGATGGGTCAGAATGAAAAACTCGCTCGCATGTCAGTAAAAGGAAACTAAGAAGGAGGTATAAATGTTTAGTTTCTAAATTGCTAATAAAAGCAATGTACATCTGATATTGTTTTAATTAAAAACTAGTTATCCTTTTAAGAATTTGACCTCAAAGGTTAGGCTTCTCTCCTTTTTATGGTAAGATGAAACTTATCAACTTTAATAAATGCACTCAGTCATTTTCTTCTCATCTTTATCAATGACATCAATAATGTGGACAATAGTCCATGAACGTCTAGAAGTTTCTAAAATCAAGACATACGTCTGACTGGCCATTCCAGGACATTCGGCAGGAAGCTGACACTTATATTTTCAATAATATTTGTATTTTGCTCTTATTCTGAAACACACACACAGATCTCGTTTTGGTACAAATCAATTAAATGTTTACTTGTCTTTGTCTGGTAAAAACTGCACTCTAATTCCGAACAACAGCATCAGACCCCAATTTGTGAGAAGTAAAAGGTAGATTAAATACATTCTGTTGATAATAATTATCAGTACATTCTTGTTTTTCAACATCAATGTAGTTGTTTTTAGTCAGTCTTGTTGTGTTTATACCTCATGAAGGTCTGCTTAAAGCAACAACACCCTGTGTAGGGGTACAGAAAACCCATGCAGCAAGAAGTCTGAATAATAACGCAAGAACACTATAGTATTATTTTATACAAACAGCATGTAGCAGTGCCTGAACGTCTAGTGGGGGAGCTGTTCAGGACAGTTAGCTGTGAGGTTCCTCACCTCCACAGAGGGTGTGCACAAGAGTTAGTTAAAAGCTTGCAGTGGTGTATAGTTTTCACTACTGGATTTGAGTTTTCAAAATAAATGTAAGAGAAAAACTGTCAACAATATTACCCCCAATTTGTGAGGAGTATCTGTAGGTTAAATACATTCTGGTGGCCCCCATGTTGTCAAATGATCAGTTCAATCTAGTTTTTCAACAGCATTCTGTATTTCTATGAGGTATCTCCTCACAACATAACAAAGCTTAATACATATTTAATTCAAAGACAAATGAACATAAAAACACATGTATATTTATGTAGATAATGTCTCGGATGAAAAATCAAATGTAATCTAAAACAAAACTCCAGACATCAAATAAAAAAACAACAACATAGCAATAAGAACATCAGTAATCAACTGGTAAAAGTAATGTTTTGATAAATTTTAAAACAATTCTAGGTCATATTAATGTCTTGATCGGACAACAACAACATATGCTGACAAAACAATTTATGCTTAGAAAGAAGAAATATGAATATTTGTTCATACTATACATTACTCTTATAGATCTGAACACTTTATAAAATAGTTTCACATGATACAGCCTGCAGAATTTTACACTGAACAGGTTTCAGCTTCAACTAAGCAATCAGGAGTAGAGGGACACTTAAGCATAATTCACCATAATTCAGATGTTATGACCATATGACTCTTGTCTTTAGAGGAGAAAACGGTAGTTAGCTGGAAACAGAAACTAGGCCTGTGCTGAAGGAATGTGTATCATCAGAATGACGCCATTAAACATTCAGGATCAGATTTCATGTGTGAAATGATTAGAAATATGTGGTCACAATGTTTTTACAAACTTTTCTTAGCCAGAATAAATTATACCACCAGACAATGATTTACTGTGACAGGAATTTATCAAAACTGCTTTGTCTTCATCACAGAGTTTTCAAGACTCAATGATAAATCTTTGATGATAAATGTCACATGCACCTGATCACGTGACATCACGAGGCACCGGAGTTGACTCACGTCAGGTATATAAACAGGAAGTAAGTTTCATTCTTCACACTGACATTGAAGTCTCTGAGCTTCATGCCTACGTGTCTCCTCATCTCAACTCCAGATCCAACTCTCTGGTACCGTGACTACTCTGACTCCTCGGAGTATACCTGTCAGTGTGTGTGTTCAGAACGCGGGTTCATCGTGGTGTGGACTCTAACTCCTCTCGGAGTCTTCTGGGATTAACTGCGTGGCTTACCGGCTTCTCCGTGTCTATCACGTTCAAGCTCTTCCACCACGCTACACAGTGGTCACAGTCCAACTATTATTCTGACCTCCTCTGTGACAGAATGTCAGTGTCCTGGACCCTAGAGGAGAAGAAACAGCTGTGTGAGATGGTCACCCAGCAAATGAACGAGATCGTGGGGCTCCGTGCGGAGACAGTTGGTATTCGCACCGAGATTGCCAACCTGCAACAGACCCTGCAACAGATCTCAGCTGGGGGATCTAGCCCTCCACAGGCTGCCTCTCCACCTCCCCCAGCTTCGGCCGCTGTGTCCGCACCTCCACTTCCCAAGATCGTTCTTCCAGAAAAGTGGAGGGGTAAGGACGGGAAGTGTGAGGTGTTCCTAACTAACCTCAACCTATTATTTGAGTTCTAGACCCAGTGGTATCCCACTGATCGCAGCCGGATCGCTCTGCTCACTTCCCTCCTTACCGGGCAGGCGGCTGAATGGGCTGCGGCAGTCATCCGCTCTGACAGCGAGATCGCCCACTCCTACGCGGAGTTTGCTAAACAACTCAAAACCGCATTCCAGCATCCTGAGAGTGAGGTGGTGGTGGATTCCCGTCTTTACCACCTTTGTCCCCTTCGTTGACTGGGGGCGGCTGGGAATTTCGTTGATCGAGCTTATGCCACCCATTTGGGACTCGACACGGAGGTGTTATCCCAGTCGGTCCAAAAAACAGCTGTCGATGGTTGTCCCCTGTCCACCAGCCCTATCCACACGATCACCAAGCCCATCACTATGTCAATTGATACCCATGCCGAATCCATCCAGTTCCACGTCACTCACCTCACCTCCTCTCCTCCTTTGGTTGCCCTGGCTGGTTCTTCACGACCCCATCATCTCCTGGTCATGTCAAAAGATTCTACAATTGGGACCGACCTGCAGTGAACTTTGCATTCCGGCGCCGGCTGGGACGTGCTCTGGGGAGTCTGAGGCCTCTGATATCGATTGTGACCTGGTGGGGGTTTCAGTAAGAAAGCTGCCACCAAACTGCCACCTCATCGCACTTACGATCCGGCGATCGAACTCATGCTGGTCTTTTTTCCACTGTTTTATTTATATTACATGTTCTCATTAAATGATGCTTGTCTAAAAATGTAGTAATCCATGTTTTGTTATGAATATGAAGCAGAGACAGACATTTGGTTTGCAAATTAGTAAAAATATGTTTTGGAAAAATCATAGAGAAAGTAAAGGTGCATGATTAGAATAGACTATACTGTTCGTCACTCAGCTGATTAATTTAAGTTATTTTACTTGTGTAACGGTTCGGACATGTTTAGGCGCTGGTTCCCAGTCACGTGCCGGTTTTTGCCATTTTTGGTTGGACACGTGGCTGTGGTTTTCTGTTTCCTTTTGTTTCTTTTCTTTTCTGTTTCTTTTCTTTTTTGAATGTTTTGGGGTTTGGTTATGTTCTGTTATATTTAGTATAAAGAGTGAGTCCCGCCGTGAAGGCGATGAGGCCTTAGAGGCCGAGTTTATTAGTGTTGGGTTCATGTAAGGTTATTATGTTCTGGATTCCCCCTTGGTCCTGTGTTCTATGTGTTATTCTAGTTTGGTTTATGTACTGGTTGTGTTCCGCTTTCCCCATGTTCTTATGTTCGGCTGTTCCCCTGTTTGCCCACCAGATGTCCCCATTGTGCCATGTTAGTCCATGTTCTGTGTTCCTGTCCAGCCCTGCTATTGTCATGTCACGTTCATGTCCCCTCTGAACCCTCCGTGTCCCCTCTGGATTCTTTCTGTGCCCTCCTCGGTCCCTTCTGGCTCTCTGTTCCCTCCTCGGCCCCCTAGTGTCCTCCTCGGCCCCCTAGTGTCCTCCTCGGCCCCCTAGTGTCCTCTTCGGCCCCCTAGTGTCCTCGGTTCCTTCCTGTCTTCCCTTCGCCTCTCTGTTTCCTCAGTGCCCTTCCTGACTTCCC
>JBBJLR010151378.1:0-15261 GCA_037577145.1 Brachypetersius gabonensis
TGTGTGTGTGTGTGTGTGTGTGTGTGTGTGTGTGTGTGTGTGTGTGTGTGTGTGTGTGTGTGTGTGCATGTGCATGAGAGAGACAGAGGAAGTGGTTAATAAATAAAATTTAAAGACTAATTTAAAATGTAACTCTAACAGTTGCTCTCTCTGTCTGTCTGACCTGTAGAAGTGTGACCGATCACGTGATGGGCGTTTGGACCATGTGGAGATTGAGGAGTTTTGTCGGGAGCTGCTGCGAAGGCCAGAGTTAGACTCTGTTTTCCGACATTACTCCAGTAATGGCTGTGTGCTCTCTACCTTGGAGCTGAGGGATTTTCTGGGCGACCAGGGCGAGGATGCATCGCTGAACCACGCCCAGAATCTCATCCTCTCCTTTGAGCTGAACGACTGGGGTACACAAACACACACATATACTCTCATATACGCACAAACACACATTTGTTTTTATAACTTGTCAGGTCATATCTCAAATGTCTCATATGTACTTTACATAGGTACATACCTTCATATAATTATAATAGTAATAATAATAATTATTATTGTCTTTAATGTATAACTTATACTGTCAGTGTCCGTAATAACATTTAGTATCCCTGAAATGGTAACTTACGGGGCAAGGCAAAAACAAACTTTTCCTCTTGCGTAAGTTCATGTAAAGCGTTTGTATTCCAAGCAACTTTTGGAGGGCTTTTTTGGATCATAAATTATTCAAGCTTCACACAATATAATTGGCAGCTGCTGTGTTTAAATTATGTTTTAAAAAAATGGACACTGTTAAAAGTACCACACACTGCTGGAGGTCACTGTTGGATTTAAATTAACTGCATTAAAATACTAATCTTTACCCTTTACCATACCTTCAAACTTAAGTTTTATGACTACGATCTCACCGACTCTAAAACTAATTATATTGTACCATTCACTCGGTTTCATAGTAGCT
The DNA here is from genome assembly GCA_037577145.1 of Brachypetersius gabonensis. Classification (NCBI taxonomy): domain Eukaryota; kingdom Metazoa; phylum Chordata; class Actinopteri; order Characiformes; family Alestidae; genus Brachypetersius; species Brachypetersius gabonensis. The sequence goes on from JBBJLR010151378.1 coordinate 944, forward strand.
CATGTCATATAATTAAAGGATTGCTTATTAACTTACTTTGAGTATGTTGTTCATAACTTGTTCATAACAAAACTACAGAGAACTTTTGAGAAAACTGCATTATATTTATCACATGTTGCAGACGCTTTTAATCAAAGTGTATATTCCAACTTGAGGGGGCACTTTTTCTTTACTTCTCTCGTTCAGCCAAGAAGAACCTGTTTATGACTCAGAACGGCTTCACCATGTACATGCTGTCCTGGGAGAATGATCTGTTTAATCCAGATCATGCATCTGTGTATCAGGACATGAACCTGCCCCTCGCCCACTACTACATCTCCTCGTCACACAACACCTACCTCACGAAAGACCAGGTCACCAGCGACAGCAGCACTGAGCCGTACATCAGGTACAGTAGAACAAGTGGGCTGTGAAGCACCCTCTAGTGGTCCGTGGGCCTATACTCATGGGGAGGCAGTAGCTTATATCGAGCTTGTAGTGGCACTTTATCTCAGAAAAACATTAGCAAAATATGAAGTTTAGAAATAACTTGAAAATGAAATCGTTTAGCAATGAGGGTCAATTAAAAAATCACGCATTTTCCCATTAGAAATGATGTAAACACACACTGGGAAAAGTATATTGGGGTGGTAGTTGGTAAAGCACTTGCCTCTGACCCCAATGACCACAAAGTTGCAGGTTCAAACCCCCACTTTCTACCACTGTCTTTAAGCAAGACACTTAACCTACTTATCTAATGATTGTAATTCACTCTAGGCATTTGCCAAATGCTACTTTACTTTATATTGGCAAATATGCATAGATCAGGCATAATAAAACCACTGATGGATGAAATCAATAACATTGATCATCTCATTAAGGTGGCACCTGCCAATGCTTTGGAGTTAACAGTTCGTTCTTGAAATGTATGTGTTGGAAGCAAGTAGAATGTGTAAAGATCTGAGCAGCTTTGACAAGGTCCAAACTGTGATGCCTAGACGATTCTGATCATTTCCAAAAGCGCAGGTCTGGTGATGTTTCTGGTATTCGGTGGTCTGTACCTACTAAGTGCTCCAGGGTCATAGACGTCCAAAGCTCAATGATATGTGTGGAGAGCACAGGTTATTTTATCAATGCAAATATTCTGTTGAACTGTTTTTTGAAAATGAGAATATATGTGTTAGGGCTCTGAATCAGGGGTGCCGTTGTGTGGAGCTGGATTGTTGGGACGGTGATAAGGGAGAGCCCATGATCTACCATGGACACACATTGACCTCGAAAATCCCCTTCAAGGAAGTCATTGAAACCATCGCTGAGTATGCCTTCAAGGTGAGGACACAAATTTGCTTACATAACCACACATTCTTACGTAGATCTGGTTTTACAGCATTTGAAGTTAAAATGGATATGACACTCAAGATGGAGAGATTAAGGTGTTTCTTGAATGTGGTTTAAGGAATTTTGATGAGTCAACTCTCTCTCTCCCTCTCTCTCTTGTTTTTTTATTCCATCTCTTTCTGTCTCCCTCTCCAGGCATCTCCATATCCTCTAATCCTGTCTCTGGAGAATCACTGTTGTGTGGAGCAACAGGCGGTCATGGCGCAGCACCTTCGCTCCATCCTGGGCTCGGCCCTCCTCACCAAACCACTCAGTGACCAGCTGCTCAAAAAGCTGCCCTCACCTGAGGTTCCTGTTCAATTAATATTAATGCTAGCGCTCACTCCCAGTCCCACTCGACTTACACCGTTAGCCTCATACTTGCGGACTACGTGGGTGAACTAGTTGAGTTGCATGCAGCGGAAGAACCCCTCTCTCTTTCTGTGTCTCTCAAACACACTGTAGGCCCACTTACACTTATAACCAATCTTTCTTTAAATGCTATAAACAGTGTCCTCCAGAATTATTGGTACCGCTTTTTTTTATGATTGAAAAAGGCTGATGAAAATAACCCACCAAAATATATACATATAAACCATATCCATATGTGCCCATTAGTCACTGGTGATCACTGGTGATAATACATTGTATTCCCATGAAATATGTCATAATCATTAGCACACCCTTTATATTCCACAAGTGCACAAATGAAAGCCAGCAGTGTAAAGATGTGTAGTCTGAAGTGATGTCCTGTCTTTCTTCTGCAGGAGCTGAAGGGGCGAATCTTGGTGAAGGCTAAGAAGCTGACTCCTGGTCAGATAGGAAAAACAAACAGCTCTGCCAGCTTCTCCTCCAGCTCAGACGAGGAGACAGGAGGCAGCATGAAGAGCCCTAACAGAAAGGATTCTGGGAAAGTAGGTTCCAGTGTCACTGTGGTTCAGATTACTTACAACAATTTAGGATGTGATACATTTAGGACATGCTGGAAGCAGCTCTGTCCGCACAGTCTGGAAATGTGTAAGATTAATGCTTGACAAACTGGGATAGGGAAGGTAGTAATGGAATACAATTTTACAGTGCTATGCAATCAGGACGCAATAAAGGAAACTGTACAGACATAAAGGCAGCAATTAAATCTTGGGTACATTGTAAAAGTCAGCACAACTAAAATCTCACAATCATTGTCCAGACTGAAACTCATAACACACCACTCTGTCAATATTACTTGGCTTAGCTAAGAAATCCATGCAGATAGGGTGGGTTACCTCACGGGACAAAATATAGAATACATCATTATTTAAATGCAATATTTCATTCCATACTTGAATACAAAATTAAATCCACCATAATGTTTAATTTTCTAATGGATGTACACACAGCACACATAAAGCACAATGATGTCTCATTCTCTATGATTTAGTTTCTTAGAACTGAAGTTTTCTTGTTTGCTTTGTGTTGTTTCATCTTGTTGAAATAGTTTTTTCTTATCATTAATAACATACGTGTGATCCAAAAGCAACAGAAAGTAATCGGATTAACAAATAAGTCATTATTTAACTGTTCATGTTCAGTTATTTGCCATTACAGATTACATTTCCCACCATTATAGATGACATTTTTTAATGATGCTACCAGTGGTGATGTTGGTGAGGCTAGCACAAGCATCACTAGATCTTTTTGTACTTGAAATTTTTTGCTCAACATGTTTCTAGGAGAACAGTAACGTCCAGTTCTTCTAAACCAACAACAGTGTTGGTCAGCTATGTGGAAAGTTCAAGTATTTAAGTAAGTGTGCAAGCTTGTGTGTGTCTAAAGTGTGTATGCTTTCTTCCCTTTTAGCCACTGAGCTCTTCTAAGCTGAGTCCTGAGTTGTCGGATTTGGTTGTGTACTGTAGCAGCGTGCCGTTTGGGGGATTTGAGGCGGCCGGTCAGAAACCCCCCAGTGAGATGTCGTCTTTCTCCGAAAATGACGCGCTCAAACACATCAAAGACTCAGGTGAGGCAATGCCTTTCAGACTAAATGCTCTCTTATCTGATTGGCTGTCCTGTATTGTGCCTCATTCAAAAAGCAATTGAAGCTGAACAGTTTCTTATAACTTTAAGATTAATTGCCAGTTAGGTTTCTATGGACCATTTGGCTTGGAAAGTGAATAGATACATTTTGCAATGGTACTTGTTTTTACACTTCACCAATCTGTTTTATTTTAGCATGATATGGCTCTTTAAATTCTGAAGTGGGTGTACTATCATATCTGTCACAGCATAGCTTTTATCTGAGGTCTAGAGTAGTTGCTGAAGAAATGATAAAGGAATGTTTAAGACTGTGTGTTGGTCAATAATGTGGGTGAGAAAAGTCGCTAACATGTGTTGCTGGTTTTTTTTTTTTTTTTCAAATTTACATTTTTATAAGTTGTTTCTTCTATATGTGCATGTGTCCTCCAATAGGAAAGCTCTTTGTGAGGCATAACAGTAGACAGCTGAGCCGAATTTACCCATCAGGTCAGAGGCTACAGTCCTCCAACTACGATCCGCAGGACATGTGGATTGCAGGCTGTCAGATGGGTAAGCCCAAAACTAAATGTTCAAATGTACTCTGAAGCATCTTTCCACATCAAGGATTTTATTCTCTGAATATATTTCTGTAATGAATTTACTTAATGGGTTGTGATTCACTTGTGATGTCCATTCAGCTTGAAAGGATGATGTTTCTGTCTCTCTGTTTGTCAGTGGCTCTGAACTTCCAGACGCCAGGAGAGCAGATGGATCTGAATCGCGGCCGTTTCCTCGCCAATGGTGGCTGTGGATATGTGTTAAAACCAGACTTCCTGTGTCAGTCAGATTCCAACTTCAACCCAGAGAACACCGGAGGAGGACCCGGACACATACCCACCCAGCTCACCATACGGGTCAGAAACATCTCTCTCTCTCTTTGTCTGTCTCTCTCTCTCGCTCTCTCTCTCGCTCTCAGCGTATTCAGTGAATTGTTAACAGTGGTGCCTCTGAAAGCTCCCTCGGTGAAAGTGAAATAACGCCAATCATATGAAATGACTGTAAATACACTTCCAGATCCCTGGGATACTGTTTTATGATTGTTCATGGATTAGACATTCATTCAGGGCATTGTAGGGAAAGACGTGCACTGGTGGTTTAAGTTAGTAAATGATGGCTATATTTGCATTGTAGGTACCCTCAGTTCCCATTACCGCCATTTTAAAGAAAAACAGTCATCATTCAGAAGGAAACTCAATGATTGAGTTCTGTAATAGTTCACCCTTTAAGAAACTATTCTGTGTCCCCCACAGGTGATTTCTGCCCAGCAGTTACCCAAGATAAACACAGACAAGCCCAACTCCATAGTGGACCCGCTAGTATGGGTGGAGATCCATGGAGTGTCAATCGATAAAGCCCGTGCCAAAACCCAACGCATCAACAATAATGGTATGACCACCTTTCTCCTGATTTTATTGCTGGTCAAGAGGGTTCATAAACTTTTGACCCTTCAAGTGTATTAGAATCGATTGTGGCTATGTAACATGAAGTCAACACTTGCTAAATAGATTGAACACACCTTGTATCCTGCAGTGCTAGCACTGCATCAGACCTTTGGTAACCAGAACCCGTCCTGTCAGTGTGATATCTGCTCCCATCAGTGAGGTAATAGTGAAACCAGAGATAATGCTTATTAGTATAGCATTTCAGATTTAGCCTGGCTCCCTCGAATGGCCATCCAACCTAACGGTAATAGTATTGAGTGCTGAAAATCTCTGTTACTCATGACTGTTATCTTTCAAGGAGAAGCTCACTCCATTACGCAGAGATAGTGTCCAGCCAAAACAGCCATTTGCTGCTCAACCGAGCATGTAACTTGTTTGTTGTGGTCACTGCAGGTTTTAACCCACGCTGGGAGTGCACACTGAGCTTCCAGCTGCAGATCCCAGAGCTGGCCCTGGTGCGCTTTGTGGTGGAGGACCACGACCACACAAGCAAGAACGACTTTGTTGGCCAGTACACCATACCTTTCACCAGCCTGCGCATAGGTGTGTGGTATATGTGCTTTTGTCTGTTGTTAATTTAAATGATTGTGATTACCGTGGAATGTTTTCATTTTATATACATTTTATATATATTTACAGTTTATATACATTTATGCTTAATGCTTTATGACTGTAGGCTAGCCTTTTTGCTTATAGTGAATTTCAGACACCAAAGGTGCCTCAGACATTGTACAAAGTAGAGTTTTGAATTTGCTTTAACTTTAATGGTTTTTCTGTGTGTATTTATTGGGCTGAATCCTCCAGGTTACCGCCACGTGCACTTGCTGAAAGCTGACGGCTCCAGTCTCTCCCCAGCCACGCTCTTCATCCACGTGAAGGTGACGCGGAGGGGTGTGCCCATCAAAACGGTCTCAGGACGCATGCGTAAAGTCTGAGCCCTGCTGCCCTGAGCCATAGGAACCCTGGATTCTGAGAACACTCTGCCTGGTGTAGAGCCTCCCAGATGTGGCTACAGAGGAGTAGGAACAGTCAGCTCAAGCACCCTCCCCAGAATCAGCCAAGATGGCACGCATGAGCCACATGCTGACCAGAGAGAAGTGCCCACCCACAGTCTGTGCTTGCAGGTCTGCAGCTCAGAATGGGCGTGGCATCTCTGTCACCAAACAAGTGTTGCCAGGCATGCTTTAGAGTAGAGCTGAGAGTGGACAAACTACTACTGCTTCTGTAGAAGCGAGCCGTGTTGTGTTCTACGTCAGTTTTCATAGAGATACTAAAACTTCTAATCTGACAATTCACTTCCACTTCTATTTTTATAGTAATTTAATAATTTTAATTTAACTGACATTCAAATAGGTATTAAGTGCCATAGAATATTACAAAACAAGTAGTAGCGTGCTACCTTAGCATTGTTTAACAGCTTGTGCCATTGCCAGCAGTTTGTCATGTACAGCGCAAGTGACTCTGAAGGTTTGTGAATGCAGATGATTGCTGTGTAGAATGTGATAGGGAAGTTTTGGAATGTGCTGGAAGAAAGTCAAGAGAGAAATAGTGATATGAGCGTTATGTAAGAGTGGAAGTTCTACATAAAACTCACTTATTAGATCAAGGAGGTACAATCAGTGTATAATGGACTATGTTAAATATCTTAAAACTTTGTATTTTTTGTCTTTCTTTTTTTACATTTAGAAAAAATGTAGTATGACTGAATGTAACATTTATTATAAATACTATCAGTTGAAGGTTTTGTTGTCGTCAGAACAAAAATTCGTATCTCCAGAAACATGACTGTACAGGAGAAGGAGAAACTTTCCCAATTTTCAGTGTAAGTCAACACAGCCCATTTGTCACACTGTTAAAGGCAACTGGTACTTTGAAGCTATATAAGAAAATTAAAAACGATGGAATGGATAAATGAGGTTTTGTTCCAACGATGGCAGTAATAAGAGAACATGACATTGTTTTTTGTGAATCATTGTGTCTTTTATAAGGTAATTTCAAATGCTGAGCATCATCTGCCCTTGGGTTGTGTTGAGATAATGCACCCGGTGTACATGAATGACATTTTTTTTCCGTTAGTTAGGTGGACCTTTTGTAATAGAGCACTCACTAATATAGTCCAGTTACTGACAATCTGGATGATGATCTGCATTGATTTTTTTAAAAAGTGCTTCAAGATGTTTTAATTAAAAGCCTTTGTGCGTTGTGGGCTTATCTGACCAGGTGTGTGGTTGTTTTGAGTGAGGTCGCTGTAACATAAAATCCACAGGGTATCTTTGAAAGGGGGCGAGGGGCTGGCTTTTTTATTTAGAACTGGCTTATTGTTGAGCTATTGGTATTTCTACTTATGCCACTATTTAATGGTACACATGGCTACGCACAGGGGACACTTTAAATGTACAGTTAAAAGAATAGTTAAGCATCAAATCACACCACTTCACCAATTTATTACTCTCCTGACATATAGTTAATCCATCTAGACAGCTTAGGTGTCCAAATTTAATTTTGCAGTGGAGCTTATTCAGGTCATACAGACTTGCTTATGTGGTATATTTAAATATAAAGAGCCTGGTGTTCTCTGAAATAGTCACAAGTGGCTTTGTGGTTTAGTCATATGTCCAAACCACATCCAGAAGTCTGAACCATCTTAATAAGGAGCTGGATCCTCCCTGAGAGAAGTTTTGAAGATGTATATTAAGTTTTAGTGTTTATTATAAATGTTAGTCTTGCACTTTTGGTCATTTTAAACCAAAGAACCAAACCCTGGAGATTGAAAATGTCTTTGCTGATGGACTAAATAGGGTTAAGTAGGAAAATTGTCTTCCTTTTTATTACACTACAATGAATTACATTAACACAACCTTTCTATATTTGTCATTCATTCTCTCATGCGCTGATGACACAGGGGTCAGTGTAAGGGTGAAATGTTTTATGATTGTCACACGTATGTGATGTAATGAGAAATTATTCTGCATCTGATTCAAGATCTGAGACGTGAGACGTTGGAAAATTTGCAGACTCTTTACAATGGTGGTGAATGGAACCTGATGTCTCAAAAGAAATACTGTACAGCCATTTTATTTACTACTCAAACCACCGTGAGACTACACGTCTCCTGAGTTTGTGCTTCATGCTGATGATGGTAAAATAATCGTCAATCTGGGGAAAAAAACATTTCCTTGGGTACTATTTTTCTCCCGACAGCCAGCGTCTACCTCTCCTCCACATTTTTGAAACACACTGTAGGCCAAACCTTGCAAAACTATCAGAAAATCGCGAACATAATCATTGATCATCTAACATCTTTTTGTGAGAGAGCTTTCAGAGGCATTGAACTCTTCAGATTACTGGTTCCATTCGCCATCACTGTGAACAACACTGACTTGGTGGATTTCTCCAGAACAGCATTTCACATCAGACCACCACTTATAAGATGAGATACTATGGGATAATCCTTAATTAGTTGCATTTGTGTGACAGCAGCAAAGTGGACAGAACAAAAAAGCTGAATAATTAATAGAATAAAAACTATTCAATACAACATTGTAATACAAAAAGTACACTATGCAATTACTAAATAAAGGTAAATATATGTTATATATATAGTTAAAATATATGTACGTACACACTGGCAGCCTAGCAGCAGCAGGCATTAAAAGAAACAGGAATTATTGCACCAGAAATATTTTTGATATATCAGCGGTTTAATTAGACAAATTTGGAGCTGGCGCGATGGATTTCGCTCTGAAAGCCACGTCTGTGTTGTATAAACCTGATTAATCGTCTCGACGCTTTGGAGCTGATCTACTTTGTGCAATCCGCTACTTTGGCGCCACCTGCTGGACAACAAAGTAACAAAAAAACACCTGCATTTTCTATGTTCTGGTGTTCTATACTCCAAAACAGACAATGTAGTGCCACCTAGTGTTAACCTTGCAGGTAAAATAATTCACACATACTGTTCATTGAGACGCACTTAAAAATCTTCACAGAGAGGAAGAATAAACGCTAAGAGGTAAAATCAAACAATACAATTCACAGATAATAAAAAAAATCAAAACGATAAACAATTAAGTGTCATAAGTGGCAGAAGTTATTTTAAGATATTTATTTAAGAAAATTAAGTTGTTAAATTTACAATAAATGACATGCTGTGTATAAATTCACAAAAGTCATAAATCAGTTAGATATAAAATGATTGACAGCAATAATGTGCCATGTCAGTTTCAATTTAAAGCTGATCGTTGGTTCATGGTTTTGGTCATTGTAAGCACAGTTAATTGTGTTATGTCTTTAAAAAAAATACAAAAATCTTCGTGTTTTCGGTTATCTGTCGCCTCTAAAAGATCTCCTGATTTTTTATTCTCATTGTGCATAATTAATAATATTAATTAATAATATATTTCACCACCTCATCCACCACTCATACGTGCCATGGGGTAAATGCTCAGGGAACTCAGGGACCCCCTCTGATTCTGTATTTCACTTGAAAACATCACATTATCGGGCTTAGTGTTGCCTGGAAATAGGTCAAGCACACGCAACTCAGGAGCAGTGGAACCGTGTTCATGTGGATCATCTGGAGGACAAATCTGGATTTGGTGGAAGTTCCATGGTAACATTGCTGGTTTCGGAATTAGATGTCCAATACAGATGTGATGATCAGGTAAACAGCCAAATATTATTTTTTATAGCCATATAGTGTATCAGAATCAGAAAACTTTACTGATCCCAGGAGAAACTGTTTATGTTATGACTGCACAGACACAGAGACAAGAACAATATGAAGTATAAAGTTTAAATAAGTCCAATAAAATCCAACAAAAATGGAATATAGACTAACTTACAGTTAAGTGAATTACTATTGACACAAATAGTGGTTAATAGTACATCATGGCACGTAATAGAGATCAGTAATATACAAATATGAAGAGAAATTGCACATGATGATCATGTTTTAGCACTGATAAGAACATTATATAATATAGCACATAGTAGAGTACTGCACATGATAGCAACATAATAATGCACCTAGTCCCTCTGTCACACATCCGCATAATAAAAACCTATTGCTTCTTGTTGTGTTATTTATTCTTACCAGGTTTAAATCACTAACATTATAGGTATTACTTTACGCATATGTAGCTATATAAGCCTACCATATGCAATATTGTGCAATGTTCTTATCAGGTGTTAAAACATTATCTTTATGTACAATATTTTATGTCTTACTAAGTCTCAAAATGTGCAGCATCATGTGATGTGTAAATGGGTGCCAAATCACTTCATTATGTGCAATATTTTAGGTGCAATAGTCTCACATGTGCAATAATATAACTATTCGTGTCTATATTACTCATCTACTACTGATCTCTACTACGTGCAATAACGCACTCCTAACCGTTATCTGTGTCTTTGCCATCATCTTGTTCTTTTCTCTGTGTCTCTGTGTTTCTGTGTAGTCATTACAAAAGCAGTTTCCTCCGGGATCAGTTAAGTTTTCTGATTCTGACAACAGATCTGTAAAGTATTCGGGCACAAATGTCATGGCTATTCATCACATGCGCACAATCTGTAACAGCAAACATTTCATTTCACTACAAAAAGTGCACGACTGTGATCCTGCTGGTGAACTGTCTCTCTTTCAGTGACGCTCATGAATCGTTTTTAAGCAACAGCACCCTCTTGTAGCGAATGTTCAGACTGCATTACAGGCACTTCATATTGACCCACAGATTCTCTACTTTTATAGTAAGCCAGTTCAACAAGAATGGGAATTTCAGTCTGTTTTTTAATATCTAGTAATCGCTGTTAATCAAGTGACCACGAGAGGCCTGGTGGAAATTCTGTTTTCCCGAAAACTATTAAATATATATGTCACATAAAAATCCAATTATGTATTTCAAGTACATGTATCAGCAATTCTGCCCATGACTAGAATATTTTTGTACCTTAAGTACAATAATTATATTAACAACAGAGTATATATATATATGTATACGTGTGTGTGTGTGTGTGTGTGTGAGAGAGAGAGAGAGAGAGAGAGAAAGAGAGAGAATTTGCTGCTGTTCCTGTTAGTGTAATTTCTCAAATATGTTCTATTCAGTGCTGCCTTTTGCACTTTTAAAGCACAATGTCACTTTGCACAGTATTTATATTTTCATTCTACTCATCCATCATGTGACCCGCTGATCCTTAACCAAATGCCATTTTACTTTAAATAACTGTGCAAAAATAGCATCAATAGCAGCAATAGGATTACAAAAACGTGTATAAATAAATACAGTTTCATTGGTTATGCAGAACAGTTTGTGCCTGCGTGTGTACGTATGTGTATATGTGTAAGGGTGTGTGTGTTGTGTATCTATGGGTGTGTATATGTGCAAATGTGTGTGTGCAGTGTGTATAAAACATGTGATGTTGGACTACGTATACCAGAATGCTGTGCGAGGCTCCCGCCAATAGGAGCGTTGGTGGGCGTGACTAGACTTTCACAAGACCAGTCCCTCATTTCCTGGTGAAACATGGCGGATGAGAATGAGACAGCACCGCAGCCGGAGAAAACAGCGGAGCTGGAGGAGGACCACGGCCATTGCAGTGACTGCGAAAATGAAGAGCACCATTTTGATGACGGGTGAGGCATGCAGGCACCGCTTCTGTTAAGGTTTAGGGCTTTTAAACAGCCGTCTCCAGAGGCTCGGCCGTCACACGGCTGGCTCAGTAGAGTCCAGAGCCATTGGAACCCTCTCACCCGGCCATCGCGATTGGGCCGTTACTTTGATTGACATGAGGATCTGGACGCTCATTGGGCCATCTGGGTGAAAATGGGCGGGGCCTGGAGTCTCGTTTCTTCAGTTGTGCTAAGCTGCTGCTGCTGTTGTGTTGCAAAGAGCTGCTTTACTGTCAGTTTAGTGTGTTGGAAAAAGACAGACAGTCAGTCAGTCAGTTTTATTTTCAGAAAACCTGTCAGATGTAACAGACTTCTGACATGTTTAATCTGCAGACGACTGTATGTCTCAGTAAAATATGGGAGAAGTGGCTAACTAGAACATGATGCAGCCTCCCCTTTTAAATATATTGTAATAACACTGTAAATATTTGGCTGTAATGGATGTCTGGTCCTAAATATAAAATAAAGCAGCTGGCTAAGTTAAATGGGAATAATAAAATGGGAAGACGCCCCTGTTCTTGCTCACATGCATTTTGATAGCAGCTCACTAGCATAACTTGTACGCAAGATAAGGTCCTCTTTAATTCTGTACTACAGCCAGAGAACTGTATATTTTCTATGCGAGTGGCATACATCGTCTTCAGAAGGTGGCATCTGATGGGTTTGGGCTAAAAATCAGTTCTTGGCCAGGGTTATAGCCAACATGTGCTACTAACCAAACAGGTTAGCTTAGTAATCCTTTTCGTAATGCAAGATTTAAGATAGTTTTTTGTTATAATTTGACATTATACAGATGAGGTGTATTAACTTAATTTTTTAAGTCAAGGACTTTAGACTTTTGGGCAGCTGGCGGCCTAGTGGTTCGGGAGTTGCCCCTGCGATCTGACTGTCGTATTTTCGAGTCTCAGATTTGCTAGTTGCACCACTGAGGTACCCTTGAGCAAGGTCTCGACCACACACACTGCTCCCAGGGCGCCCCTTGTCGGAGGCTTCTTTACTTGGTGAGTGGTTTAAATGCAATTATTTACACTGTGTGCTGTAGTGTGTTCACGCGTGACTATATGAAGCCATTTTACTTTAGATGCTCAGCGAAGTATAAAGGTGTTGGAGGTCATACTGTTCATATAAATGCATTAAGTGTACAATAAACGGGTCTACTTAACTTAGACATTTACAGTTCTATGATTAAAGGTTATAGTCCATCTATTTTGTTTGGCCTCTCTAACATGCCACCACCATGGCAGTGTCACTGCTGTGCTGACTATTGATGAATAGGGTAAAGAGGAGCTAACCATGCAGGTTAACAAATGTTACATTGACAAGATGCCCTTGTATGGTAAATGGAGCTGTTGAAATGGACAGTGTTTGAATCGGTGAAGATCAGCTATGATAGGAAGGTAATCTTTGTTGTAGGCCACTACAGTGAAAGTGCAACATGTGTAGGCAAAGACCTCATTTTACTTTCACTTTCAACATATGGAGCCTTCTGTGTAAAGTAACACTCCTCCAAACTATGGATTACAAACATAGCTGGCTGTTTTGCATCCCTAGATCTTATTGCTGCCTTTACAAATGACGTTTTTGCAAATGAATCAACCGTCACTTCCTTTGTTTGCATCCAGAGCCAAAACATCTGCTAGAGTGTGTGTGCACAGTTAGCAGCAGTGTGTCAAGTTGATACTAAAGATTCAGAATGGTAATTCATGTTTACTGACACAAACACTCTGGAGGAGCACGTAGGAGGGCTGAGAGCCATCGCCTGCTGCTGAATGAACACATACACTCTCAGGACAAAGAGCCATACATACTATCAGGGCCCATGCTTGACAGTACAGTATAGTGTTCATTCAGGCGGTAAGGACTCAAAGCAGTGGTGCGGGGGGCAGCAGTGGTTTTGTTTTGGTGGCCTCTTCACTCCAGCAGGGATAGAATCCTGTCGAAACGGCAGTTAGCACTGTTTCTTTCTTTCGTCTGCCTTTGTTTTGTCATAGTGTATGTTCCTCATAGCCTCACAAATGCACGCTTTTCCCCCCCAGGGTAATGTGACATGCCATCTGTCCCACAGTAACAAATGTAGCTCAGTGTAGCCCTCACCTCACTGCCCCCCCTTTGGATCCTAATAGGATTAACTGCTGCTCCTCAGTAAGTACGCTGCTGTGTCCTGACTCTAGTTTAGCTAAACCCATATTAGCTCTGCTCAGCTGTGGATAGACTTGCTGTGCTTTGCGCTCGACGAGACGAATGGGTGGGTATGGGAGTGGGTTCACAGGAGTCTGCCCAGTGACATTTTTTGGGAGTTGAAGCTGGCCTAGTGGTTTAGCTGTGGAGGACCATAGGACTGAGCCATATTGCCTTTTCTGTGTAAGACGCACCTGGTTTAATTAGCCATTAAAGTGAACCGGCTGTTTTACAATAGGGCAGTTTAGTGAGGTAGCCTTCCAGGACTGAAATAAGTAATGGGGTTTTAGCAATAAGATGATTAAAGACAAAACACGCTGTATAACGCTGTAGAGTAATCTAGTGCTTGCCTGCAAAAAAATGAATGATAAGTCAGTTGTGTTTTACAAAAATGCAACCATAACATTTCTATCTGATTGTTCATTTCTAGCTGTTTGTTCATTTAGCTCTATTGTTTATATTTCCAGATTTCCGAGCCGTTGTAAAGAGTGGATGTTCTACCTGTTTCTGTTTTTTTTTTTTGCTTTGTTTTTCCTCGGCTGGGGGCCCGCTTTATCTCTCTCTCTCTCTCTCTCTCTCTCTCTCTCTCTCTCTCTTTCTCTCTCTCTCTCTCTCTCTCTCTC
>JBBJLR010151389.1:0-14236 GCA_037577145.1 Brachypetersius gabonensis
AATGCAAATCAGTTTCTATCTTTTATTTAAAGTTATTTTTTCAATTTTCCTTTTGATGTGCTCTCTGTCACTGTTAAAATAAACCTACCATTAAAATGATACTGTTCTGAGACTTTTCATTTCTTTGTCATTGGATAAAATCTGCGAGGGGTCAAATACTTATTTCCTCCACTGTATACACAGTACTGTGTAGAAATCTTAGGCACCTGTGCAAAAAGGCATTTCCATCAGCAGTGGGTTTCTTTCTGCAGCAAAACGAGCTGAATTTTACAATAAATGCAAACAAAGATTTCTTTTTTCTAAAAAGTAGTGGATATTCTGTGAACTGTTAGGAGAACACAGGTTTGGATCCAGGTTTCTGCTCAGGGCCTCCAGTCATTGGGTGAATGAATAAAATTCCGTAATCAACACCTAATTTAATCTACTGCAGTAAAAAGAGCCAAACCATGGATTTGATGGAGCTGCTGGTAAAACTGGGCTTCCATGAGGAAAGAGGTCTGGAAATGGTTCAACAAACACTCTGCCACATAAAACCACCATTTACTGTATTAATGTAGTTTGTATTTGTTGTAATGTGAGTGTTTTTAACACTAAATTCACAACACTGCCCAGCAGTAAACAGCTTTTAAGCTTTTTTTCTCAGGTGCATTTTGCACTGTACTGTATATGTATATTGTCCTGAGGCAACAAACCAAAAGTGATCTTACTGCACAAAGTTGCCCCAAGGCAACGAATGAAAAACTAAAATGTTAGTATATAAACACATGTTGTTATAATTATTACTGTTGTTGTTGTTAATAACAACAACAACAACAATAACAATATTAATCGTCATCATCATATTTGTTCTATTTTTCTATAAATGTTACAAAACATGTGATGTCTAGTGAAAATCTGATAGCATGACAGCCTGAACCTTACTGGCAGCTTATTATACTTTATCATATCTGTGTATAAATATGTGACCCGATCTGCCGTAATGAGCCTATTCCAGATCAAACAAACTGCTCATTTTATTTAGATTTACTTTCAGTTTAAGGGAAATTTGATTTCAAGGTGTGCAGTAACAGTCATGTGCAAAAGTTTAAACACTCAATTTCTTGTTGAATGAAAATAGACACACGTGCACCGCCTTGACCAGGTTCAGCGAGACCAAGGCCTCTACATTCACTCGGCTCCTCTCCTTATCTTCTGCTCAGCTCCTTCAGCCCTTAGTTATTCATGCCTGGAGACCACAATCACCCAATCTCCAAGCCCCAACAAGAAAATGGACTCAAAGCAGAAGGAGAGGATTCCTTAAAGAGAATATCAGATGATGGGGGAGCGATGAGTAACAGCAGACCACGTCCAGCTTCTCCAAAGCAAACATACGGTCCACTAGGAAAGAATATCAGCGTGCAGCGGCGTGAAGGAACGAGGCATGCAGACAAAAGCTGCGGCTTTGGAAACACCGTCCAAAAAAATTTAAACCAATCATCCGATACAATCTAACTCAGACCAAATCCGATGCTTAATAGCACCCCCTTCCCATAGCTTACGCCTAATCCCGCAGTCAAGAAGGTCTTTCAGACGGTCAAGTTTCTGTTTACAATGGGATAAAATAGTAATCCGCATCTGGAAGCCCAGCCGAGAAAGATCTGTGGGCTACTGTGTTATTTGTAGGGAAAACAAAGCGAAAACATTGTTACAATCAAGTCATTCTGGTTTGAAACGCTTCAGTGTCTCTGCAAACGGCTCAAAAGCAAACAGGGCCAAGCCCAGCACTTTAGGGGAACGTATTTCTCAATGGGTCCACATTTCTCCTCGGACCACAGCGAATGTTTTGTCTTCCTCAAATAAACTTTTGCTGTGAGCAGGGTGTTGAACAGCTGATAAGCAGAGGCGGGCGATAGTGAGGATAGCGTGCGTGTGCACTCCTGTAACTCGCTGGAGATGAGGATAGGGGGAGAATTCTTTTGAACGTAGAAGATAAAAAGCCATGGAGCTGGCTGGATGGGTCGGCTATCTGGAGTTGCAGGCGGTTGGACTCACCCTGCGAAACAATGGTTACAAGAATGCCACCCTGAAACAGTCTGCCGGGCCGACTGTTGCCGCTCAGCTACGCCCAAGAGGACACCTGCAGGTCAGGAATCCAGTCAGGACTCCAGTAGCGTCTTGACTGCCAATCAAGACTCACCATTTGGAAGAGCGATTTAGCGAAGTGACCTTGACATTCGAACATCAGTTGGCAACAGGAATGAGGGTCAAAGCAAAGGCCTAGCTAAGCATAGCAAAGCCTGTCCTCATGTTACTCTGCCTCCAAGCTGTCACAGTGTGTTCTGCGCCGACCTCTGATCTTTCCAAGCTAAATGTTCTGAGGCCTTCAGCCATGCTGGTTCACAAAGACGCTCTCACTTGCAACTTCTTTGCTGTTTTTAACTCCCAGCCTAGAGCGTGTATGGCTGCTTAATATCAGCTTGCATGTTTTTGAACACCCCACGACAGCTCAAAGCAAATAAATATAGGAAACGTTAAATAGAATTTAAAAAAAACCCTACGGTTATAAAATCTCTTATTACACAACTAACATTTTGTTCAGTTAAGTTTTGTGGTAATATAATATGAAAAATGTGTTTGTATTGACCTTTTTATGTCGATATTATAGCAGGAATACAAAAAAATATGTAGAAATTTAGACATATTGGTAGACCTAATTGTTTTAATCACAAATTAAGCTTTTTTTGCTACTGAGGTTAAGAACAGGGCTATTTTTCCCCTAATGCCTCAGTACAAAAATAACACGCCATATCATGATGCTCCCACCTCCATATTTCACCCTTCATCCAACTCTCCAGTGTGTAACTGTTGTTCCTGATGTTTTCTATTGGTAGGATTAAATTTATGTTTAACCTTTACTTAAACTGATAAACAACTGATTTATCAAGTCATTTGTTAAAAAAGGACCGTTATCGTTAATGTTCTGCGTTAATGTGAGACTCTTATCGGGCGATAAAAAAAATATCGCCGTTAATCTATTCACAAATTTGGGTTGGGAGCTGGGTCTATACTACGCAAGCTATGATGACTTTCACCTTGATATTTTAGTGCGGATGTATATCTAGCCGAATTGCACTGTAGGGGCGAGAGCGAGTCTTCAAACCGATGCGTATGCCTAGTGTGAAACAGGGACGTCACTAGGACAGAAAGACAAGGGGGGCTTAGCCTTAGCCTTAGCCTCCAGGGTTGTAGGAAGGAATTAGCGTGTATAGAGGGCGGAAAACTTTGCACCAAACCTTTCCTTTCACTCAAGAAAACAAGTAAAGAGAAATATTACCAAACAGGCTCCGGTTGATACTCGCTAACAAGTAGCGCCGTGTAGCTTCGCCTGGGTCCTAATGCCTGCTACCTACAGCAGCTTCAACAGCCAGGACATCATTTCAATTAAATAATGATAGCTAGACTTATTATTTTTCATTTCAATTCATAGTCTTGTTTCTAGTAGTAGAATAGTAGAATAATGACTATATATTTAGGGTGGCTTGTGATCATTTTGGGGGGGGCTTCAGACCTTCAGCAGAATTTAAATGATCCATTTAAATCTAGATTAATCTAGATTAATTCCAAGATTACAGTGAGATTAATCTAGATTTAGAAAAATTAATCCATGCCCACCACTAATATATATATATATATATACAGTATAGTAACCCACACTTTTTGCGGGGATTCCAAGAGCACCCATGTATAAAAGCCGTGTTGTTGTGGTACAAAAAAAGCCTAAAAATACCTTTTTTAATGTAAACCCTAAATATACATTTTAATTTCAGTTTAATGCATTTCCCTTAATGTAAAGTTAAACCCATATTCACCTCTTTTCATTTCATTTACAGGGCTGTAAGAAAGACAAAACGAAAAACAAGAGAAACACAGATGATCCCCGGAGGAGATTCTGGTCTACAGCTGCCACCGATGCTACAAATGGCAGCAGCAAGGAGAAAAATACTTTATTAATCCTGGAGGAAATTGCTTAAAACCCGGATCGCTACCACTAGCTGTAGCCAAAACAAAGCCTCATACACAAGAAATGTTAAAATAACTCTCTTGACCCACATATTTAGACAAGGCACAGCTTACTAATACTAAATAAACTGAGATAACAGTTGAAAATTGGGGGAAAATGTTTCAAACACTCTT
This sequence comes from Brachypetersius gabonensis, assembly GCA_037577145.1. NCBI lineage: Eukaryota > Metazoa > Chordata > Actinopteri > Characiformes > Alestidae > Brachypetersius > Brachypetersius gabonensis. Next base: position 4,174 of record JBBJLR010151389.1, read on the forward strand.
ATGTTAATTGTTGGGGGTTTACTGTGTATGTGTATATATAAACCAATATTGTAGCCTCTAAAGCAGTGATTTATGCTGGTTAACCACGGCAACTTCTTTTGAACACAAAAGAGCATTCCTGAGGTCTCTGAGAAAACACCTGGAAAGGGATTTGAAAAAACTCTAAAAGTCTAGGCTGTGCCTTAGAACACTTGTTAAAACAATTATTATGAAGTAAACAGTATATGCCTTCACCTTCGTCCTGCCTAGGACAGCTTGGGCCTCCAAACTGGATCAGCAAACAAGAGGGACATTAATCAAAGAGGCTACAGCAAAGAGTTTAACATACATTCATTTAACACATCAGTATCATCCAAGTATCCCATCTTTAGTGTGGGGCAATATGGCACCTGCATTATGCTATTGGGGATTTTCTCCCAGGCTCCTGCAGGCAAGGTGAGCTACACAGCAATGTATGTATGTGTTTATTAAAACAAGATTCAATGAAAACCTGCAGGCTGGTTTCCTCTATGTTGGAGAAAGGGGATAGGTGAATCCATGCATAACCAAGGATCATAGGCAAAAGCATAAATGCATAGGATATAAGGATGTATGTGGGGCGAGAAGGTAAACAACGTGCAGTGGCCTATTTAAAACCAGACGCAAACACAGGTGGAATTTCAATGTGCAACCTGCAGTCTGATGTTCATCAATAACGTTCAATTTTACGTCAAAAATCACTAAATAAAGATATGGCAAATGGATTGGAGGCATACCCTAAAAGACTCTCAGATGTTCTTGCTGAGGGTTCACCAAGTGCGACCCACAGATAGAATACTTTGTATAAAGAGGCTTTTATAAAATGTTTTTTTGTCATGAGCACCTATCTGTCTTTGAAGTGGATTTGACATGTACACACCCAAGAATTATGTAAAAAAAAGACAAATAAATGACTTTTCAAAATAGGAATTATGACAAGAATGTTGTAAAAACAGAGCCAGAGCGAGATTAGGCCTCTTTTTTAAATCCAGGATGAAACTAATAAAAACAGCTCTTGCACTTTTTCCACATCTCCTCCATCCACTTGGCCTTTATCGACTTCAGCTATTACTTAAGCAGCATATATCATTCTGATTAGGCAAGTGCTACTGGGTCATAGATCCTTCTTGCTATAAGCGGTGCAAACAGCCCTCCCACAAAAAACCTCAAGAATATCAACATATCTTTTTGTCTATCTTGGCTATTCAATTGAAATTAAGTAAAAATGTGCAAAATAATCAGCTTAGTGTTGACTTTTTGAACGATGAGCTGATTGGCAATTGCGCTATTAATGTTTTTTTTTTTCACTGAAAGAGAGGAAACCCAGACCAACAGGATCTCACCCTGTTTGTAAATAAGACAAATGAAATATTTACAATCACACTGTGAGAATTAATCACTGAAATAAACGGTAGATCACTAATGTAGCAGCCTTTATGTATTTAAGGTCATAAAAATTCCCAAAAGAGAAAAAGAGTTCTTTCGTAGATCCTGGATAGTCCAGTGTAGGTTGACACTGAGCTGCCTGAGACGTTTTCAGACCTGAGACATTTTGACTCAAGGCTGGAGCCTATCCCAGCTGCAATGGCCGAAGGCAGGGTACACCCTGGACAGTCGCCAGCACGTCACAGGGCCACATACAGAGACAGACAACCATTCACGCCTACGGGCAATTTAGAGTGTTCAATTCACCTATTCCCCAAAGCACACATGTTTTTTGGTGGTGGGAGGAAACCGGAGTCCCCGGAGGAAACCGACGCGGTCACGGGGAGAACATGCGAACTCCACACAGAAAGACCCTGCGCCCAACCCGGGAGTCGAACCCAGGACCTTCTCGCTGTGAGGCAACAGCGCTAACCCCTGCGCCACCATGTGATTGATTATTTTTATTACAGATATGATTTAACAAAACTTCTACTTTTCCTGATTTTCAAAATTATGATTGCGAGGCTTCCATGCCCACCTCTGAATGCTGAAAGTGGAAATCATCCGATGGCCAAAAGGCCTCAAGCCAATGCCGACGTCAAGGTGGGCAGTTGAAGGCATTGCCCCCACTATTGAGTCACCCCCCCCCACACACACACACACATGCTCCAGCACCCATATGAATATAGATAGTGATTGACACCTAAGGTGTGTCCTTGTGATACCTTCACCGACAGCAGCTGGGTTCAACCATTCAGAACACACTGTTCCCCTGCAAGCTGTCACAAGGCAATGTGCTCTGCTCACGGAGGCAGGTTTGTGTGGGGGAGGATGTGGTTCTTTGTTTTTTTTTATGAATTAATGGCTTTCAGGGAAAACAAATAGCAAAGAGAGAAGAAAAAAACAACACAGGCAACACAAGATTCCAGGGAAGGACATAATCCAATCAAAACTCTAAATATAATCAGAGAGTCCTAGTCATTTCAGGCCACTTCTAGCAGTCCATCCATCCTGAAATTCGGAGATGTTGCAAAGGGTGGCATGTTCAAATAGGGTTGAATATTAATAGACTCATATCTCCAGAGCAAAAACTACAAATGAAAACACACCTTGACTACTGACTACATGCAGAGTCAGGGAAAATAGTGTGGTTTTGTTTTTTTGGGACAAAAATTCCTTAAAACATCTCCCACTTCGCTGCCATTCCATGAACAACATTATCAACAGGCCAGACTGGAATCTTTCTATTCTCACGGCAAGGTTACATTAACTCACACTCCTCCCAAGACATGCAGCCTAATGTTCTCTATGCTCAAGTGATTTTAAGCCTCATCCAGATTCACTCAAGGTCAGTCTGGTTCCTCTCAGGACATTTGCACACTTTTGGCAAAGAATCGGAATCAGAAAACGTTATTGATCCTGGAGAAAATTGCTTATGTTATGACTGCACAGGCACACAGAGACACACAGAGACACACGAACAATATGAGATATAGAGTCTAAATAACCCAATAAAAACTGTAAAAATAACCTCAATATGAAAATACACTACACTATAAACACAAATGCTGGGGTATAAGTTCTAGCCATAAGTAACTTACAGTTAAGTGAATGACTAGTAACACAAATGGTGCACGTAGTACAGATAAGTTGCAAATAAGTAGTACTGACATAAGTAGTGATATTTCACACAGTAAGACTATTGCACATAATAAGATATTGCACAAAATGACATGATTTAGCCCCTGATATGAACACTGCACGATATTGCAACAGTAGACCATTGATTGCACATCATGATAATATAATAATGCACCAAGATAATAATCCAAAGTGTAGCAGGTCCCCTACTCAAACACACCCACTGGACCACATGAGTTGAGCCAGGTGTGTTTGAGCAGGTTTATCATGAAACGGTGCAGGACACCAGCCCTCCAGGACCTCATTGTAGTCTCAGATACACTATATGAACAAAAGTATTGGGACATAACCTCTTTTTTCAGGGTTTTCTTTTTTCAACCTCTTTTTTTGGACTAGATTCCTTCCAGTGAAGGGCAAACTTAATGTTTCACCACACCAGAACATTTTGGACAACGCCATGTTTCTGACTGTGTGGACCCAGTTTGGGGAAGAACCTTTTGTATTCCAGCATGACTGTGTCCCAGAGCACATAGCGAGCTCCATAAAGACATGCTGGAGGAGTTTGGTGTGGAAGAACCTGACTTGCTCACATAGAGCCCTGACCTCAACCCCATCCAGCACCTTTGGGATGAACCGGAATGGAGATTGTGATCCAGACCTCATTAATGCTATACCGAATGAATGGACACAAATTCCCACAGAAACTCCAAAAACTTGCGGAAAGCCTTCCAAGAAGAGTAGAAGCTGTTATAGCTGCAAAAGAGGAACCAACTCCATATTAACTGAATTTGAATGCCATTAAAAGCCCTGTTGGTGTAATGGGCAGGCGTCTCAATACTTTTGTCCATACAGAGTATCTCCTTTTAAACAGAGCACACTAAGGAAGGAACCTGATAAATAAGAGGTCCTACAGCTCCCTCTAGCGTTCGCTCGGGTTTTTCAGTAGTGCAGAAACTAATTCACCATCAGCTGCATCTCATCAGCCCACACACCCACACACAGAGACACAGCCAGCTAGCTGCAGGCCTGGGAGCTTGTCTGGGCTTTTAGTAAGTTAAATCCAAATCCACAAGCGCATGGCAAATTAATCAGTATAGAGCTAAACAATTACTTTACCACTTCAGGTAAGCAATATTTCATGTAAAATTCTGAACTTCACTTATTTTGTAGTTTATTTGCATTCAGCTTGAGCCAGTAAAAGCTAGAGAGAAGCTCAGGCTGTTCACTGAAGCATACAGTTACTGTTTTACACCATACTTGTTTTCTGTTATACTTGTACTTGGGTAGATTCTGAGGTGGAGGATCCAATATTACTATTATTATTCAAGCTGTGTTTGGTCCTTTGCATTCATTGTAACTGTCCTTTACATTTATAGTAAGTTTCCTTTACATTTATAGTACCTGTACTGTACCCCTATGGTGGCTGTTCTTTACATTTATAGTAACTGTTCTTTTATATTCATAGTGACTGTACTTTACATTTGTAGTGACTACTTTACATTTGTAGTGACTGTACTTTACATTTATACCGTTTGTTCTTTAAATTTATAGTAACTTTTCTTTACATTTATAGTGACTGTTCTTTACGTTTATAGTGACTGTTCTTTACGTTTATAGTGACTGTTCTTTACGTTTATAGTGACTGTTCTTTACGTTTGTAGTGACTGTACTTTACATTTACAGTAACTGTCCTTTACATTCATAATAACTGTCCTTTACATTTATACCGATTGTTCTTTAAATTTATAGTAACTTTTCTTTACGTTTATAGTGAGTGTTATTTACATTTATAGTGAGTGTTCTGTACATTTATAGTAACTGTTCTTTACATTTATAGTGAGTGTTATTTACATTTATAGTGAGTGTTCTGTACATTTATAGTAACTGTTCTTTACATTCATAATGACTGTTCTTTACATCTATACCGATTGTTCTTTACATTTATACCGATTGTTCTTTACATTTATACCGATTGTTCTTTACATTTATATTGACCGTTCTTTACCTTTATAGTGACCGTTCTTTACCTTTATAGTGATCGTTTTTTACGTTTATAATGATTGTTCTTTACGTTTATAATGATTGTTCTTTACGTTTATAGTGACTTCTTTATATTTATTGTAACCTTCCTTTGCATTCATAATAGCTGTCTAACATTTATAGTGATTGTTCTTTACATTTATAGTAACTGTTCTTTACATTTATAGTGACTGTTCTTTACGTTTATAATGACTGTTCCTTATGTTTATAGTGACTGTACTTTTCGTTTATAGTGACTTTTCTTTACGTTTATAGTGATTGCCAGTGAAGAAATGTCCCTGCTCAACCTGTCAGAACTGAGCAACTCTTCATCCATCTCTGACCGCATCTGTGTTAACTGGGGTAGGGTCTGTCCTTTTCTGTGTTGCCCTCTACCCTGCAAACGCAGCCGCATAGTTTATCCCTGTTAACATGGTGTTTTTGTGCTGTCCTGCCAGGATGTGAGCTCAGCGCTGCCCAGACTATGGCTGTGTTTGAGGCGGAGGACTATCTTCTGGAGAACCTGTTCTTCATCAAAACAGTAAGATCACTTACTCATGGCTAATGAATAAGTCAAGCTGCTTAAAGGGAGCAGACCTGGCCCTGGGGCACCTGGAGGGCCGATGTCCAGCAGAGTTTGGAAAGTTCCTAAACCTGACAATTAACAGACGTTGTTAGAGCAAGGAAATCACCAAACTGTGCTGGACATCGGCCCTCCAGGATCAGATATGGGCCCCCTGCTCAAAAATAGCAATTACTTCTTTTTCATTTGAGAAGACATGCTACCTCTGCCTCTCCAGGACTGCATCTGGGCCCCCTTATTTTGGAGCAATTGTAATTTGTAGTGTGAACTTGTGCAGCACACTCTGTGAAAATCTTCTGCCAAGTGAACAGAACTGTCAGTTCCACCAGCTCAGCAGGAACCAGCTCTGTGAACATTCTCACAGAACTCTACAGGACTTCTGGAGGGTCTTGCAGTGGATTAATTACTGCTGTGGGCTATCAGTGGGATTCATTATTCATTAGATCTTTATTCAAACTGATCAACAATCAACAGAAGGCCTGTCCCAGCATCTCCCTCCCCTGATGAACAGATTGAATCCGATTAAGGTGCCTTGATTAACAGGCCTGATTAGTTCAATCCAGCATCCTTGAACATTTCAAGAAAGATAAACACCTTAGTCAAGCTCCTTCCCAGTGCCTTTACAATTAAAGGCTGTAGATTACATTTTAAGCAGTGATGGCAGCAGACAAGACTTCAATTGTGGGGGAAAACTGTATCTATGGGGGTTACGGTTATGGCATTTGACAGATGCTCTTAACCAGAGGGACCTACATCAGGGCTTAAGCTGTCAAACGAAATGAAAAGTTACACATTTAGCAAAAAACATGGACAAGAGTGAGGAGAATAGTTTCATATATTGAATTAAAAATGTCCAAGCCATAAGTGTAAGGGGTAGTTAGTTCAGGACTGAAAAGTTGATGTGTAAACTTAGTTTACCTCGATAGTTTGTTTCACTTACTGAATGCAAGTGTTGAACACTTTAGCCTTTGCAATACGGATCTTGTAGAGCGTCGCCGTATGCAAATGAGCTCTCCGACCAGTCGCTACCCATTTTAACTGTGCTGCAAACACCTTGACCATCAAATTAATCCTGCAAGAGTAAATATGTTTCTTAAAGTAATCTGATCTTGAACCATGACACATCCATGGATTTCCCACAGCTTGAGCAAGTGCAGTATTTAATGCAGGTCAAATCACTGGCACAGAGGTGCTAGGAGCCATGAACGAACTGTGAGTGTTGGGGTCCTTGAGAATGTACGTGATGGTCTTTCATGGCCCGCCTCCCACACATTAGTATTCCTGCTGTATCATGCCGAGTTGCCTTGCCTCTGGTTTGAAAGGCGCTTACTCCAGACTGATGATGCTTGAAGGGCAAGCGTGCTTTGACAGATGCCTGTTCCAAGTTCAGGGAGGATGAATAGTTGTTGAATTTCATTTTGCCTTCTTGCCTGCTGCACGTGCAGATATGTTTGAGTGCGGAGGCCAGCGACGAGATGCATGTGGTGGCTGTGACCGATGGCGTTCCCGGCTCTAAACCTGTTCCGATTGCCTCCCTCCGCCACTGTATGCCCACGGTGAGTCACACTTCTCTGCAGATGTGATCATAAATGGATGAGCTAAAAAAAAAAAAAAAAAGTCCCATTATATTCATGTAATTATATGTCGAAGTCTGTAGATCCCTTTTAATAAGTAGAATCATCCACTTTAAAGCACACCCACTGCTGTCACTGGTGTTAAAATGCACAAGCAGCCATGTAATCTGCATAAAATATAGAGTAAAATGGGATGGAAGATTCTAGATCAGCTGATGCCGTGTCAGTGACGCTCCCAACATTAGGCTATAGAGCAGTGAAATAGGTTCTTTGGTGTGACCACATTTTGGATGAATTAGAGTGTCGTTTGAGATCCAGAACCACTCCTCCCCAATCAGTATCTGACCTCTACTGCTGTCGTCGCTGAATACAGTCAAACCCAGCAGCAATGTTCCAACATCTGGCTTTGCCAGAAGAATAGAAGCTAGTACACCTCGCTAGTTATGGAGCATTCCATTACAGCTGGGTTCCTAGAGGGAAATTTCACTGGAGCTCCACCTGAAAGTGGGTTTTCTGAGGAATCCCTGCAGCCCCAGCCTCCAAATCCAAGATGGCTACTCTTTTCATCTTATTAGTGAAAGCTGTAGAAAATAGTTTATTAGCACTTGCATCTTATCTGTGTCCTATTCGATCAGTTATTCACATGGTGCTGTCCGGCTTCTGTGAACATGTTGCTGTGGTATTTGAATATGCAGGCTAGAGGGTAGGATTGCCTCTGGACCAAGAAGACATGGGTTCGAATCCTACCTTCAGCACCACCACTGGGTCCCTGAGCAAGACCCTTAACCCCAGGTTGCTCCAGGGAAACTCTCCCCTGTAGTTAGGGAATGGAAGTCACTTTGGATAAATGCGTCTGATAAGTGCTATAAATGTAAATGTACGTATGGAATGGAAAATACTGCCCCCCCGTTTGTAGGGAATGGAAAAGACTGCCCCCTCTAGGTAAGGAATGGAAAAGACTGCCCCCTGTAGGTAAGGAATTGAAGGGACTGCCCCCTGTAGGTAGGGAATGGAAGAGACTGCCCCCTGTAGGTAAGGAATGGAAGGGACTGCCCCCTGTAGGTAGGGAATGGAAGAGACTGCCCCCTGTAGGTAAGGAATGGAAGAGACTGCCCCCTGTAGGTAAGGAATGGAAGAGTCTGCCCCCTGTAGGTAAGGAATGGAAGAGACTGCCCCCTGTAGGTAAGGAATGGAAGAGACTGCCCCCTGTAGGAAGGGAATGGAAGAGACTGCCCCCTGTAGGAAGGGAATGGAAGTTGGTTTGGATAAACCTGTCTGCTAAATACCGTACATGTGATCAACTGGGGCAGCTGGTGTTCTGGTGGACAGGGAGTTGTTCCTGTGATCGGAAGGTCTTGGGTTTGAACTGCAGGACTGCTAGTGGCACATGGGGCTGCCGGGCTTCTGTGAACATGTTGCATGTGACTATTCGTGTTGGACCCTCGAGCAAGGTACCATCCCCACACATGGCTCTCCAGGCGCTGTGTTCCGGGCTGCCCGTTGTTCCACTTGGTGAATGGGTTAAACACAGAGAAAGAATTTCACACTGTGGTGTTTGTGTGACAATAATGGATTTCTGGTTAGCGGTACTGCAGTCATCTCACGGCAGCGTAATTCAAAACAGCATAACGGCTCCTCATAGGATTTTTTTGTTTATTTGTGTTTAAACCTGTTGTTTCAGGTCACTTTCCCTGGAATGGAGCTCATGCCACCTGTTACCTTCAAGCTGTGCTCAGGCAAAGGTCCAGTTTTCATCTCAGGTCAACACGTCACATGTGAGAGCTGAGTGTGTGGTTTGCATTAATTCCCATCTGTCTGACTGTCACTGATTGCAAACGCCTCTCTCTATTTTTTTTTTTTTTTTTTTTTAGTGACTCCTGAGGAAATCACGGAGGAAGAGGCAAACACTGAAAATGACATTGTTCTAGAATGAACCGTGCTTGATCCCCCCCCCCCCCCCCAAAGCCGTCATCTGTGAACCGGCTTTGACGAAGCAGACAATCCACAAGAATGGATTGTATTGAGTGACTCATATCAACAGTTACTTTACCTGATAGGATTTGTGGGTTTCGAGATGAGATTTAAGAGAGTTTACTTAAAGTAATGGGACGGAATGGCTGCGGTTGAAAGCAATATTCCAGCTATGAGCGGGATGTCCGGCCGGCTGGATTTGTTGAGACTTCAAGAGGAAGATCAGATGTACAAAGGGGGGTGGGGGGGACAATACTGCCTGTCTAAACAAAGTCCTGGATATATTTATACAGCGGCCTGTAATGCTGGATTCTGATTCTCTTAAATTTTTTGGGAAGATCAGATTCAGATGGCAAGCCTACGGCCATGTAATCATTTGCAGGAACGAACGTGGCACAAATGAGGAGCATGCAAAGCTGATTGTGACTTCCTTGTTGTTTACAAGCCATGACAAGCCAGGAGATGTGAGAAAAGTCAGATCCGCCTGTGTCTGAACTTGGCTTGGTGATTGGGTTGCTACAATAATGCTGTGTGTTCCAGGGAAGAAAATGTGCATTTGATTTAATGGTTTTAATGATGTAAATCAATATGCCTTTAATAATAAACTATTTACAAGAGAAAAGACGGAGGTTGTAGGTTCTAATTTGATGATAAAACAATTATCAATATAATACCAGCTTTAAAGGAGAGTTAAATATAATGATGTGGGTTAAATATAAGAATTGGGGGGGGGGGGGGGGGAAGACACATTGGGGGGATGTTCTTGGGGGTCCCCCCCCCTGAAAAACTCTTAATGACTTTGATGCCCTTTCTTTTATTCTGGTGTGTTCAA